>VMDR010008013.1:0-38123 GCA_007922815.1 Macrotus californicus
TACCTTTCCTCTCTCTCTGTACCTTATTTTTAAATTTTATATGTGCTACACATAAAAAGAGAATGGATGTAGTATATACTTTTCTATATATGTATATATATTTGATACATACATATTATTGCCTTCTTTCAGAATTAACCACTATGCTAAATTTTATGCTTATCATTTCCTTATTTTTTAAAATTTTAATATTTTTATTGAATTTATTGGGTTGACATTGGTTAATAAAATGATACAGGTTTCAAGTGTACAGTTCTAGGGTATATCATCTGTATATTGTATTGTTTTTTCACCACCCCAAGTCAAGTCTCCTGAATAGTTTTTTTAAAATCACATATATCCATAACAACCTATTACTTAGATTTGTTCATTTTTAAGATTCTTACAACTATGAAACATGTTATACAGCCTACTATAACTTGATTTTTTTTACTAGGCATTTTGTTTCTAAGATCCAACCTTTTTTGTGGTCTGTGTGTTTCTTTTTACTGTTGCATATTATTGCATTATGAAAAGAACTGTGATTTATTGATCTGTTCTTTGGTATTTGGATGTTTGGATTGTTAACAGTTTCTTGCTATGATGAGCGTTGTTGCGAGAAATTGCACCTGTCTCCTGGTGGACAAATGCCAGAGTCTCACTCGGTCAGTGCTCCCTAACTTCTGATTTTCCTGGGCTACAGCGAATACACTAGTATTGGTATTGCATCTTGGAGTAAGAAGTGAGGTGACCTGTGAGCAGTGGCTCATCTCAGGGACACCGTCTCCAGGAGGACATGTCAGCGGGACTGGTGGAACGTGGACTGTGGAGGGGTCAGATGGGCAGGTTGTTTTTAAAGGTAGCTGCTCCAGTTTGCAGTCCCACTAGCAGTGCATTGGGGCTTTTCCTGACCCACGCTGTCTGGGTGACCTGGTGGTGGCAGACTTCTGAGGTCTCGCTGCCCTGCCGCCTGTGGAATGGCACCGGTTGTAGCCTTGAGTTGCACTTCTTTACACTGATGAGTTTGAGCTTCAGTGTGTGTTGGTTCTGTTTGGTAAACTCTCTGGTCTTGGCTTGTGCTAGGTTTTCTTTTGTTGCCCTTTTTTACAATGTGTTTTCTAACTGATTTAAAGGTAGTTTTTGTTTTTCTTTATTTTATTTTGTTTTCCTTAATTTGGAATACAAATCATATACTACTGTGCAAGTATTTTCACTATGTTGATGTATTTCTCTTCACTTTACGTAAGTTTTGGCCACCATAAGTTCTTAATTTTCATATAGTTAAATTTATAAATTATCCCTTGTATAAGTTTATTTATACATTTTTATACTAATTAGGTATTTTTATTTAAGTAAAACTTTTCCAGTTGAAGATGTATTATTTTGTCACTTCTGTGAAGTTTGCCTTCTCCTTTATCATATTCTCTTGTCTTTAAATCATTTTTCTTTTGTTATTGAGCTAACAGACCTACAGGAGAAGACTGCATATAAGCAGTGGGCATGTGAGAGATGCCAGTTTTTCTTGTTTTGTTTGTGTGTTTCTTTTATCTGTTGAAGCCAGGAAAGTTTTCGGCACTGTACTAACCTGAATGGGTTTTTTCCTCTTGGCAGATGATTGTGATGAGCCTCTGGTGTCTGCTCTGTCCCAGGCATCGTTCAGCAGTTCCTCCAAGCTCTCTAGCAGCCACGGTCCTGAATTTGCAAGGCTAAATCGAAGAGATGGTAAGTCTACTTTTTTCCCTTTGATTGGTTCGTGATGAATTTCATTAATTTCCCAGTCTCTTAATAAAATCATTGTAAGTGACATACTGTAAATGGAAGTAAGTTTCTAAATAAGCAAATGGTGGAAGCTCATGGAATGTACATGACGTGTAGGATTGGTTCCGGAATGGCAGAGGGACACGTCCAATTTAAAAATCCTGCATGATCATTTCAGCACCTAAAGAACTGAATTCCTTCAATCTGGCAAGCTTTTTTATGTATCCTATAAAACAAACTTTTTTACAACGGTACAGATGGTCCCTGATTTATAACGGTTTGACTTAGGATTTTTTGACTTTACGATGTGTGAAAGCAGGACGCGTTGATCATTTCCTAGCTGTGATGTATGGCCCCACACTCGCCCTTGGTGTGGGCAGCCTCAGCGAGGTGGAGCTCCTAGTCAGGCACACGAGCGCAAGTTTAACAGCCAGCACTCTACAGTGCACTGAGATGCCAGCATCTGTGGGTATTGTGTCCGAGCGTGTTTAAGGCAGGCAAGGCTGCGTTTCGGTGTTCAGTAGGTTAAGTGTATTAAATGCATTTCTGACTTATTTTCAACTTACTGTGGGTTTAGTGGGAGGTCACCCTATTGTAGGTCAAGGAACGTCTGTATACAATCATTATGTATATAGTAGCCATGAAATTTCACTGGCCCTCTGTTTCAAGATAAGCAAGGAAGTTTGTCAGAAGAAGTAATTTGAAAAGTTCCTAGTTATTTAAAAAGAGTAAGTTCCCAGTGTGTTGTATTCTCAGTGTGGATGACGTGGTTTGCTCTCCTGTTGAGGAGCGGGAACTTAATCAGCTTTCACTCTCCTTTAGGGATACTCAGTTCATATTGTTGATTCTTAGGTTGTGTTTGATTGCTCGAATGTGTTTAAAGGGAAGTGCAGATAATTAAATGGCAACTTGCTGTAGAAATAACACAGAATTTCAAAACTGTGCACTGAGGGACAGAACTTTATTGTGGTCCCTTTTCATAATATGCTAAGGCACACACCACCTGTGCAGGGACTCTATGGCAGTGCTAACACGGAACACATTTTTAATAGCCATGGACCAATAGACACTGACATCATGTGTTATTAAAACTGATTTTCTCATTTATTATGCCCTTCTAGCATTCTACATGTCAGCCACTTCTTCCGATTTCACTCCTTGATGTTATCCTTGGTTCTGTCATTTCTTGAGTACATTGAACATTGGACATAATGAATAGATCATGTGTGCATGTGTGTGTATGGCTATCTGTGTTTTACCATCTGGTACACATTATAAGTATCTAACAATTTAGCATGATTTTAAATTTAGGCTTATTTTAAAATTTTGTCTCACATTATTGGAGACAATTACTTATGTGTGTTTCTTTTTTGTTGTGTAAAATTGATATAATGTGTGTTTCTGAGTCTGAGAGTATCAGTGGAGAGTCATCACTGAGATCCTTGTACCAGATGGGGAATTGGGGGGCCTTGAATATGTCTGTGTCGGTAATGCTCATCTATTACTTGTATTTGCCCTGTAGTGACAGTTATTGGTCACACTGCACTCTCTCTCCCTATTTTCAGTGCTGAATCCCTTATTGATTACAGGCAAGTGGGCTCTCCTGAGCCCTCTGAGGGCCAGTCCTGGCCCTGCAGCCATGGTCCCCCCAGTCGGAGAGCCGCCATCACAGCCCTGCTCATAGAAGGAAGTCCATCTTGTACTCGCTTTTAAAGTAAAGCAGAGTTTAACATTTACCGTCGCTTCATTTATGTGATAAAAGCTTTCATAGGATTTGGCCTTTGGGAGGAGATACAAAATTTAATATAACTCTTTACCTTTATTTCAGTTGTTGAGGTTCAATAAATCACAAAAAAGTATATATAAGTTATGAATTGTACAAAATTATATTTTTCATTAATTCATATACTCATCAGAAACCTCCATCAGTGGGACTCATTTTCATTCTTAATCTGTTTCTATGGCTCTTGGTGAAACACAATTCAAACTTCATGAATCTCATTTGCATGTTAATGAAGCAGAAACAAAACAGGATCATTTTAATTATCTTTTGCTGGTTGTCAACCTACTTGATTACATTTTTCTTTTTCATTTAGTTTTTCTTTTTTCCCTCTTAATTACATGAAGCATTCACAAAGGAATGTCAGATTTCGAGTGATTTATTGAAGGCTATATATTATTTCTGGTATGGCAACATTCCTTGTAGTATTTAGATCAGGCTATCAGCAGGTGTTGTACAAATAAACTAAATCAACAAATAAAGGTCCCAGTGTCCTGGAAAGACTGGAATCTGGAAAACTTAGAGCCAAAGATTAACAGGCAAGAAGTGAGAAATCAAGTTCCACAAGCCGCTGCTTTCCATCTGTGAGACGAGAACTGTGAGGATGACGAGGCCCTCCACTGGGGGAAGGGCACCAGGAGAAGGCTAACCGTGCCCATTCCTGCCAGCAGGGAAGAAGAAAAATTCATCTTTTTTTGAAGTACATCATTTAAAAATTTTCACTTGAGTGCCATCGCGGGTTGAATTGTATCCTCCAAAGGATACATTCAAATCCCAACCTTGATACCAACGAATGTGATCTTACTTGGACATAGGGTCTTTGCAGATGTTAGCTGAGATTGTGTTAGATTAGAGCGGCCTCCAAATAAAGCCTTATCAGGAGAGTGAGGTTTGGAGACACACAGAGACAGAAAAGACAGACGGAAGGCTGGGCGAAGACAGAAGCAGAAACTGGAATGATGCATCTGCACACCGAGAGAGGCCATGTATTGCAGTAGCTACCTGAAGCAAGGAAGAGGCAAGGAAGAGCTCCTCTGTAAAGCTGGCCGAGAGAGACGGAGCTGCTGACACCTTGATTTTGGACTCCTAGACTCCAAAACTGTAAGAGAAATAATTCTGTTCTTTTAAGCTGCCCAGTTAATGATACTTTGTTAGAGCAGCCCTGGGAAACTAGGACAAGTGCCATTGAGTAAACAACTCCTTTTCATACTTCCTTTGCACTGGGGATGTGCAGCTCGATTTGAACCTGGCAGATTTCATAGCTCAGAGAACTATAATCCAAACATAACTGTAAAGAACACAAAAAACAATCACTGCTAATCCTGGCTCTATAATGAAATTGAATCTCCCTCTACCTTTCTATAATATTTCCGTTGTTGCAGTTTCAGTATTGTTTGAATTATAATGAGCAACTCAACTGTTTGCTATTGTTGATGTAGAATTCAGACGGGTCTAGTGCACCATTTGATGGTCCAAGTGTGTTCTTAGGACAGAATTTAAAGAAGTCAAGTATGCAGAACTGTTCCTGAGGTTGCATTGGAATCCCAGTGAAAGTTTGTATTTCTTTGTCTTTGGAAACCTGGTAAATGGGTTACTACAAACTGTTGTACTTGTGCATGCAAGTAAAATGATAAAGTAGTAAATGAGATTATTGTACACAGCAAAAATAAAGTATTTACATGTGTGAGCGTGAACATATACAAGTATATGGACATGTATTTAAGTACATGACGGATGATGCTTCCATAATGACAAATACAGGCACTGTATTGCACTTTGCGGATGTTACGTTTTTCACAAACCGAAGGCAAGACCCTCCACCAGCCGAAAGACGATGACTTGCTTTATTGAGATATTCTCTTTATTGTGGTGGTCTGGAGCTAAACTCATACTATTTCTGCGCTATACCTGTTTTCTCTCATCTGTTGTGAAAGATCGAGATATTTCCTGTGTAGCTAAAAAGTTGAGTATTTGTCTGTATTTTCCCATTATCTGTTTTTTGTAAATCACAGCTAAGCCCTTCTACTCTGAATGCTGATAAAACAGTGCTTTCCCAGGCATATAGGGTCTGCTAAAATCAAGCATCTATCTATAGCGAAATTAGTGACAGAGAACTCTCATTCTTGGATGTACTTCTACTGAGAATCACTGTTACCTTCTATGAAGAATTATTTGGCGATTCTTACTGCCCTAAATCATTGTGCCTGTTCTCGTTCAACTATTATGCTTAAATTAAAATCCCAAAGATAAATTCCCAAGGTATGGGTGATGCATCTCAGTGCTTAAGAGGACAGATGAGGTCAGTGTTTCCTGCTGTTAAACATATTGCATGGGATCTTTTATAATTATTACATTTAAAAGATGACAACAATATATTTGGCAACCAATACTTTCTTTATGGGGAAAAGAATAAGAGATGAATTTTGCACAGGACTGAAAACTCAGCCTAAGTAAAGTGGATCTCATTGGTACAGTGGGTGTGGGTCTGAAATGTGCCTGATAGGTCCTCAGGACCAGAGAGGGGGTGGGCCAGCCTCACTGTCCAAGCAGGGTACAGCGCTTACCGCATCCAGGAAGGCCTATACTTGCAGTGTTCATTGGAGAAACAAGCAGTTTATTTGCTTCTATATCAACTGCGTCCCCACCCCACCCAGGGACTGAGGTGCTGAGTAATCCCTTGGCACAATAGTTGCTTGAATTGCAAGGGCCCCACCCTCCGTGCTGATTCAGGCTGTGGCACGTGACTTCTTACTAGCTCAGCCTAATTTTTCTTCCATATGGCCTGACTGATCTCTGGGATTAGGAAGTGTGCAGTTCTCAAAAGCGAGACGAGAGCTCTTAAATCTGACTAAATCGCTGAGCGTCACCCCTGCAGTCACACAGCGCACACTTCCCTGGCACACTTGAACCTCAGCTACCCTGTTCTGCTTCTGTCTTTTGTACCCTCTCCCGAGGATCAAAAATTTGAGGTGATGAGCAAACGCTTTGGTATTAGGCATATCTGGAATCAATTCAGCATTCCTGGGTTTATATCTCCGCTACTCCTCACTCATTTAAGGACAGGAAAAACATTTAACCTCTCTGCTGTAATTCCCGAGTTTTCTATTGGCAGCATGAGGGAAGTACTGAATGCTATTGGCCTTGTTGAAAATGATGGCAGTGCTGTGGTGTGGTCACAAGAATTGCAAAAGCCCAGTCCCAAGAGAGTGTTAAACAGTTTCAAAGAGTGACCTGCCAATTAACCCCATTTTAGAGAACCTCACAGGACTAAATATATACACTAATTTACACAAAGGTAATCTCAGGGAATTCAGACTTCCGCATAAATCTGGTAGGAAGAGTCGATTTATTCCTGGTTAATTATGAAGCAAAGTGTGGTCAAAGACTTATAGTTATATTTTATATGTTCATTATTAGCTTGAAGGAAAGAAGAAATGTTCTCATATATCCTTAGTTAAAGTCCGTGAATTAGGATGAGCTGATGGTTTTACTGAAAATATTTTTACTTTTTTAGTAATTGGAAATTGGTTTGTGAAGTTAAAAAAACTTATTAGTGTGTTGGTAAAGGTGTGGAGAATGAAGTTGCAGATCAATTTTATGGTCAGTGGTGTGTCACTTGTGCTTCTAGATTATATTTTGTGTACTGGCCTTGAGAAGGTGAAATAAAAATGAATGAAGATTTATATCTTATTTCTTGATAGGCTTATATCCTGTATTCGTTAAAGCAGAAGAGAGTTTGCTGTCACTTGTGGGATTAATATAGAATCACTCCCGTCAATTCGTTTGATTTAACACTGAGATGATTGTCCGCCTGACCTTTCGGTTCTCCCCTTACTTTGAATGCTCCCTTCTGGGCCCTCGGCTGGGCCCCCGTCCTTACGGAGATGTCGCCCCCTCTTCTGATCTTGGTAGCCTTCCTGCTGACCCCTCATCACCTTGTCTGCCCTGTAGCACACTTCTTTAGCTCTGAATCTACCTGATGATACAATGTGAGTGAATGTGCCAAGTAGCCAATCCTAAGTGATTTATAATGATAAAAAAGTGCTGCTTTTGGAATCACGAAAACTGGATTATAATACTAAATTGTGGGTGGCCTTTGGGAAATGGCATTCCCTCCCTCTGTTCCCCTTTCCTATAAAAGTGTGGGATTGATTTTGAGGACTTCTAAATTCTCTGACAACATACTTTTTATTTGTAATATTCTGTAGGCAACGTCTTTTCTTTCTAGCTCTAATAATGGAAATTTTCAAAGCATGAAAGTGAATGAAATTGATTCAGTAGAAGGGTAAGGGGAATACCTTGAGGCAGATTGTCCTTCTAAGGCATCCCAAACTAGAAGACACAGAATGCTGCTGGCTTAGGAAATGTCTTCAACGTTATAAAATCTAGGAATTCAAATTATAAATATGATCCTACTGAAATCGCTACAGTGACTCAATTTGGTCAATGAAAATATTTATAAAATTAAAAATGATCAATAACACATGACTTCTATTTCTTGGCATATCTCTGATATTTTTCACTTTGTGGAGCAGGAAAATTTCACATGTAGGTGTAGTGAAAATAAACTGAGTTAAGTACTCAGGTGGTGTCTTAGGTTGGGTCCTCCAAGAAGCACACCTGGGCTGGTGACTGAGGTGCTGGCAGTCGATTAGGGGACAGCCCCCAGGAGAAAATGGGGAGGGAGTGGAGGAGGGAGGGGAAAGAAGCAGAAGAAGCCAGACCATTTCAGGTGAAGTCCCACACCCAGCCTGATCCCCAGGGGAACTCTTGATGACACTGTTTTGCCTAAGACTTTGTCCTACCTCATGGTCAAAGAACCGAGTTTAGCAAGATGGTTGGCTGTCTCATTAACTTAGAAAAGTTAGTATCTTAGTCAGCATCCACTGCTGTAACAAAATACCACCAACTGGGTGGCTTAAACAACAGATACTTGTTTCTCCCAGTTCTGGAAGTGGGGAAGTCAAGGTCAGGGTGTCAGCAGATTTGCTCCCTGGTGAGAGAGCTCACTTTTTCTGGCTTATACACAGCTGCCCTGTCACTGTGGGCACCTGTGGCCTGCCCTGGTGCAGGCACGTGGGGAGGGAGCTCGCTGTCTTCCTCTCCTTCTAAGGGCACTGATCCCAGCATGAGGGCTTCACTCCAGCCCTCTTCTAAACTTTGTTAGCTCCAGAAGTACCAGATATCGTCACATTGGGGGTCACTCCTTCAACATGTGAATTTGGGAGAGGCACAAACAGTCAGCTCATAACAGCTAGCTGCGTTTCTGTAAACTAGTAAACCAGCTAGAAAGGGTGAATGGCTTAAAGTTATCTGAGAGAAACCAAGGTAGCCAGCCAGACCCTCAGGGGCAAAGGTTCTGGAAAGGAAGGAAATACCATATAGTGAGCCTGACATTTTCTGCCCCAAATAACAGAGCTTCAAAACATGTAAAGAAAATGGACGGAAATAGTAGGATATATGGACAATATAATTGAAACACAAAACATTGTGAGGGTTTTTAAATATCGCTCTCTCTGTAGCTTGAAGAATTAGGCAAAAAAAACCCCCCAACAGTGGAAATATAGAAGATTTTAACAGCAAAGTTGATTAATTTGACAAAATATGTAAATATGTAATTTATATTTTAATGTGTTGAAATATCATACTCTGTTTCCAACAACTTCATAATACACATTCTTATCCAGTGTACCTAGAATATTTACACATTCTTATCCAGTGTACCTAGAATATTTACCTGGGTCATAAACAGTATTTCAATAAATCTCAAATTTATTTATTCCAATAAATCTGCACAGTTAGTGCCTGGGTACCGTTAAGCTAGAAATCAATAATTAAAAGTATTTAAAAACCCAGAAAGGTGTGGAATTTAATTAATATATTTCTCAAAAAGAAATCTCAGTGGACATTAGAGAACATTTTAACTCAGTGATAATAAAATACTGTAGGCCACAATTGTAAGCTGCATCTTAGACCAAATTGATAGCCTTAATTGCATATGTTACAGAAAAAAAAGAAAACTAAATATTAACAATCCATCCATTGCCTATTTCTCAATTTCTCAAGAAATTAGAAGAACAGTAAATGAAACTGAAAGCAAGGAATAGGGCAGGAGAGAAAGAAGTGTGTTAATTAACAAAATAAAAACTATGCAATACAGATAATCAATGAGACAAAAATATGAGGATATTTTAACAAACTTCCTGCTAATAATTGTGAAAATTTAAATGAATTAAAAATTATTTGAAAAACATGACCTCCAAAAGTGAATCTAATAAATAAAACAGAAGATTTAAATATTTCTCTGTCTGTCGAAGACAGTAAATCCATACATAATTCACATGCTCCAACAGAGAAAACTCCAGGCTAAAATGTCTTCATATGTGAATTCTTCCAAACACTTGAAGATAAAACTCTATTCTTACATGTTTTCTTCCAGAGGACAGTAAAAGAGTCAAAATACTCCCCAACTCATTCTATGAGGCCAGCGTAACCTTGATGCCGAGCCTTGTCAAGGACAAACAAGAAAGGAAAATTAAAAGCCATTTTCTCTCGTGAATATAAATGCAAAATACCCTAAACAAAATATTAGCATACACGTGTAGACTTAGAATGAGAGTGCACCTTCTCAGCTACAATGTCCACGTGCTCTTGACAGCGTGGTGGGTTGAGAACCACAGAAACAGTGAAAGTAGAGGCTTAGTGCTTTCTGCTCCGATACTGTGCTGAAGTATCCTGAGCATCTTCCCCAGGAGGGGATAGAGCAGAAGTGTGAGGATAGCTAGCAGTAGAAAGCTGTCCTTTTTGCATTCACTTGTATGAGAGAGTGTCATAATTAAAGATATGTTGTAATCTATCAGACACTTCTTGGGTGACATATCCTCTCAGCCCCACCTCTTTCTCCACCTGGGTATAACAAGGGCCTTATCTTGGGCTGTACCACTTACCTGTGGCTTCCTGCCCTGTGGCTCCCCTGATGCTGAGGGATGATCTCCCCCAGGGAGTCCACGGGCATCATGAATTCCATGGTCGGGTATGGGATATATTGCCTGCCTAGGAGGCTAACCTTGACACATAGAGCGTGAAAACTGATGGATAAAATCTTTCCCCTTTTGTCTTCAGGGTGGAAAGCTCTGAGATGCATCTGATAAAGCTTCTCAGAAGTTTTAAACTGCTTGTTTTATTCATATGTTTTTTTCCTGATTTTTTTTGCCTATCTGTGTTCTCTAGTATCTCCTTGAGCTTCTTTTTAGATGATTATTTTGAATTCTTCATTAGGCAGTTTGTAGACCTGCATGTCTTTGTGGTTGGTGACTGGAAGTTTATGAGTGTCCTTTGGTGGTATCATGTGTGCCTGGTTTTTTGTATCTGTGCATCCTTGCATTGTTGTCTCTGCATTTGAAGGGACATCACCGGGCAGGTGCCTGGGAAGGCAGAGTTGGTCCCAGACTGTGTCTGGGAGGGGCTGGGAGCCCTGACAGGGTTGCTTCAGGGTCCATAGCCGGCACTAAGATCTGCAGCCTGTTTCTGGGGTCATGGGTCAGTGTGCCTCCTGCCAGGTCCTGGGCGGGGGGCTGACTATCCGCAGACTGAGGTAGAGCAGTGCCCGAGAGGGGTCACGAGGCTGCTTCAAGATGTATGGTCAAACCAGAGTCAGAGGCCTGCAGGAATGTGACTCATGTCAGGTCCCCGCATGGGCAGGGCAGCTCTTGGACTGTGGCTGAGAGGAGATGGAGCCAGGTCACCGGGCCACTTCAGGGCCTCCATTTGGATCAGAGTAGGCATGGATGGGTGTGTCTCCCTCCATGTCCCCGAGTGGGGAGGGCTGCTTCTGGACTTCAGCTGCAAGGGGTGCTAGAGCTGGGTTACTGGACCACTTCTGTACCCACAGTCAGAGCAAGGCCAGAGGACCTAGCTCTGGGGTAGGACTTATCTCCTGGCAGGACCACTCCCTGATGGCAGCCATGAGGGGCTGTGGGGAGGTCTGGGCCACTGCACCATCTGCAGGTGGACCGAGGTTGGCTTGTCTGCCACAGGGACACAGATGGATGTAAATCGTGCCTGCTCTCTGGGTGGGCAGAACTGCGTTTGGACCACAACTTGGACCAAAATGGGTGGGCCTGCCTCCAGGGGCATAGTCTTGAGTGTTTCCTTGTAGGTCCCTGGGAGGGCAAGGGCAGCTCCTGACCTGTGGTTGGACCCCACGGCTCCCACAGGGAACGTCTGTCTGTGGATGGTGGGCTTTCTGGGTGGGCATATCACTGTCGTTGAGGGGCTGTGAGCTGGAGACCTCCTATCCTGCCCCCTTGCTAAGGTCACTTCATACACATGGTGTCTAGCTATCTCATAGTTCTGTCATTTAAAATCCTTTTCCATGAATTTTCTTACTTGATTTTTAACTTTAATCTTTCTGAAGGCTGCTCTGTAGATGTGATTTCATGAAAAAAAGATGTAGAAAAACTACACAATTTTAGAAGGACTTCTCTGTGTTTCTTCTCAAATAGGACTTTATACCAGATTTTCTCCCCCAGTGGGAAGTGTCAGGGCCTTAGGGTTCTAATAATTTCGGTAGAGAGCTAGCCTAAAGTCACATTTAAGTGTTTGGAGGATTATTTATTATTTTTCTCTTATCTTTTTTGATTCTTTAAAAAAATTGACATATAATAAATATGAACAATAGAAAATAAAAGGGACATGTATAAAATTGACTCTGTAACTGGCCATATAAAATATAACTGACTTAATAGACTGTATAAAAATATCTGACCATATAAAAATGAAAAACAAGGTCAGAGACTCTGTGCCAAAGTGAGAATGTTTATATGGGTTCTTCTGAAGCCTCATCCTTGACCTTGGCATTGTGCGTGCCCTCCCTGAATGATATGATCCACCACCAGGGCCTTGAGAGAAGGCCTGTGCAGACACCTCCTGTGTACACATGCGCCAGAGGAGGGACGTGTCTGACACTCTCCTTTCTTCATATCGACTGTCTGCGGGGTTTCCCGCCACCTGCGAGACGTCTTCACTAAGAAGCTCAGCATATCTTAGGTTAGATGTATCACCTCCAAACCAGCTTCTATTTGTAATTAGTATTCTTTTCGGGTTCCTCGTGGTTATCTTAATCACTGTGGCTTAAAATTAATAGAATCACCTTTTATTTCTCTCCTGTTTCTTCTTCCTGAGGATGATAAATGCTGTGCATTCATGGCTTGCAGTCTCTGTCTTACAGTCCGTTTTGTTTTGTGTTCATTGCTACCACCCGAGTGCAGTTGTTTGATTTCTAAACAGTGTTATTTTCGTATACCCATACCTGGTCATACAACTTTGAGGCTTTCCTCAAGAAAAGTACATTTTAATTCTACATCTGAAACTAATATAGTATTATATGCCAACTGTACTTTAATTTTAAAAAACGTAAAGCACATTTGTGACCTTGAGGTTTGCCTGCTTAGGACTTTCAGCCCCACCTCCATGGCATGTATGGGTGTTTCTGAATGCGCTTCCTAGGTCCAGCTAATATTCTGCAGGGCTGAGCAGATAATTTGTTAACTTCAAGGAAAAGGGAATTAAAAAACATGAACTTTCAGAAATTGAACTATAAGATAATTTATGAATTGTCTACCACTCACTAACAGAGTACAGTTTCTCTTAATGGACCCATCTTTGCTATCACTGATATTTATTAGACTTGTTCTTTTCCTGTTAGTACTACATACATGTTATTAATTCTGTGATTGGTGAAAATACATAAAGGTTGATGCACCATTGATGCATAAGAGCATAAAGGAAATAAACCTATAAGAAACAGAACTTCAGAACGTGTCATAAACATAAGGAGTGGCTGTGAATTTAGTGTGAAGACTAAAACATATGAGCTGGGATATGTCAATATTTGAATGTGGTGATTTCACACGAGCAACTAAATAAGGGAAGTGCTGGCTAGACAAGGCAAAGACATTGGACCTTCTGAGCAAAGATTTTAAATCAGTTCTGTAAAATATGCTCAAAGAACTAAAGGAAACCAGGAGAATCATGTCTCCACAGAGGATATCAATAGTTAGGAATTAGAAAAAGGAACTAAAACAGTGATTTCTAATGTGTTACAAATTTTTTCTATGAAGGGAAAGAATAGAACTACACATGCATCAGGTTGCACTCCTAATGTCAAAACCATACCTCATTGCTGATAATAAGCAAAGAAGAACAGGCTGTTTGCAAAATTCCTGTCTTAGAAAAGACATTGTCATAGGCTGGTTTCTAGTGGCTCTGAACGTGCAGGAGTAAATATTGTGAGTGCGCTAGCAGGCTCCTGTTTTCTTCAGTGGGAGAGCTACTTTGATTTCTGCATTTTAATCCTGCTCTTGCCTATATAAGAGCAAAATACTCACAAACTTCCGATGTGGTTTGTTTTGGTGAACCGTACTGTAGGAGAAAATGCTTTTCCTTTTATTTTGGGTCATTTGGTGTGCCGCTTTGTAGGTTGGAAAATGCTCTGTATCTGATCTGAAGCAATGCTGGGTAGACAGCAGAAGCTTTGTGCACAGAGGAGAGTCGCAGCCAGTAACGTGTGAGCATCATGCTCTTACCAAACTGAGGTCGTTGGGAAGTGTACAAAGAAGTGGGCAGTAGATTCTGCTTTTCTGTATTAAAATATGCTGGTTGATGTTGGAAAAGGTTAGCACATAAACCCCTAATCATGATGAAATAGAGGCATTTTTAATGATAACACTTCCTTGAGAGGCTATTTCCTTGTGGGATGTAAGGATTAGAAACGGGCATGACCTTCCCTCCTGTCTTTCGTCTCCCTTCCTAGCTCAGATAGGCACACCATCCAGGGCTTAAGGGAAAGCGGGTCATCTCACAGCTTGGGGACTAAGAGGGTACCTTTTAGGTCTGAAATATAAATGATTTGAAAGGGAAACTAACTAGCCTGAAGGAGAGTTTGGAAAGGAAGGAAGAAGGTCAGATGTGAGCAAACATGTGTGAAGACTTATTTTTTCTGAAGTCCTGTCCTCAAACTAAGCAGGAAGCATTACAGAACTTTTCATTCTCATCCAATGATCTGAATGTGAAAGGGGTGCTTCCAGCAGGTGTTTGGAGAAGTCTGTCCCCACCCCGAGAGAAGTCACTAAATCATCCTGTTGCTGCAATGCAGAAACAGTGTTGTGGCAAAAACCTGACATCAGTGCCAGATGGCATGTGAGGAGGACTAGGAACTTCTGTGGGCACCAGGAAAGCATGCAGAAGTTTGAGAGTGGAGCGTGGCTGTGGGCACAGGGTCATACCTGGATGGGAGGAAGAACATCAGCATGTTATGAGAAAGCATGTTCCAACTGACCTGCAGCGGGTGACCAAGAGCAGAGCAGAAGCTGCTTGAATGTCAGGGTCATTCATCGCCCATGTAGATGACCAAGAAGGGTCCTCCTGTACTGCCCAGGACTAGGTCCAGGGTCAGCAGGAAGGGGAGGGAGGACCCTGCAAACATTTTGAAGCTGACAGACATAATAGTCCTGAATTGCCTGAGCAATCCATGAACTGGACCGAGTTCCTCTGAAATGATTAGATTGATTTTCTCCATCAGACAGAATAGGAGCTCAAGAGTGAAAATTAGATTGAGTTAGGGAAAAAATGCATTTTTCATACCTGAGGCTGTAGCTGAGAAATTCATCACCTCAGTATGATTCCAACTGCTTTGCTAAAGTAGCTTATCTGAGATACAGTTAATAACCTGCTGGCTTGTGAGAGCCCTCTGTGAGAGGCTCTTCCCAAGTCAGAACTGTCAAGTTGGGTGCTTGAAATCTGCTGTGGAGGGAGCATTTACACCACAGGAATTGACAAATGCTATCAAAGTGGACTCTTCCCCCCAGCGAACAACTTATTAAAAACTTACCAGCATACCACTTACCTGAACTTATCTCTTATGAGCCAAAGTATAATGATGTTGGGAAAAAGATATTGCAATTTCTTTTAAAAATTGGACTGTCATACAAAATATTTAATATCTCATTTCTGCCTTTTTCTTATTTTGAAAAGATGTGAGAATAGTGTTTAGATTGTTCAAAAACAAAATCTAACTACCTGAACCGAAAGACTTTCTCATGTTCCCAGGGGTTGATTGTTTGATGCTTTAAAATATTTATAAATACGTTATTTTCTATATTCACAATGCACATCTTCTATTTCTCTCAGTGACATATAATGTGAGTTGAGATTTTTTATGTAGTTAACATGAAAAGTGAGAAGTTAAACCAACTGGCTGTAGAAGCTTCCTGTGTAGATCAAACTGCCATCATCAAGCTGGGTAAGAGAATGCAAATACTATCTTCTTGTAAATCAATATCAATAATCACACTTATTATTAGTGATCTAAAAATATTGCTTATTGTGTGCATTTCCAATTGTGGATGGTCCCTTTTTAAAATCAGTTTACCTCGAATTTGTGACCCACATGTGTGCCAAACACAAAACACACACTAAATGGTCCTCAGGTGTGAAAAGTAGGGCAGTTGTTTTCTTCGCCTTGAAGGAAATGCTTCCTACTCTCTGGCTCCACTCTCCTCTCTTGCCTTAATGACCACTGCCCTCTCCTTGCCCTCCCACTCCCTTCAGTGCAATTACTGCCATCCTGAAAAATGTGCCTTGCATTTGTCTGCCTTCACGTCAGTTCTCTACTTGGAAAGCTCTAACCCTTTATTTTGACTTTTCACAATGCTCCCTAGAATCTACATGAACTATTTCTATTTCCCTAATCACTCAGCCAGAGGTGCTCTCCACATCCTAAACTTCTTTAGTGTATGTTCTGTTTCAGCTCCTCATACAATATGTCTCACCTGCTCATGTGTCATCTGAGTCTTTCATAAAAATAAACTCCCGTGAAGGTGAAGCCGTGACCTACGTTAAGAATGGGCTCTGGAGTCAGATCGTGTTTAGGGTTTTGCCTGATTTCATTACAGCTCCGTGACCTTTCACAAGTGACTTTACTTCCCGTTGCCCCAGTGTATTCATTTCTAAGAAGGGCAAAGAAAATATAGTTTCCATCCCAGAGACTTACTGTGAGAATCCAGTGAGTTAGGACAGCGATGCACTTAGTACACTGTAGAACACAAAGGTGATTTCTTCTAGCAGCCGGCAGATCTAGAGTCAGTCTTACCATTTCCTTTGATTATGTGCTGATGGGTGTACTGATGACATTTTGGTTCATGTGTTTAGAACGTAAGTTGTGGGTATTAACGATAGTGATCAGAATGATGTTGATACTTCCTTGTATCCTGTAGTTTTCTCTGTTTGAAAAGTTTGTGTGTGATTGAGTACTGGAAACAGTAACCAGTCAATGTGACTAGGGAGATAAGTTTTCTAATATTTTATAAGGGATGGCATTTAGGGATTTTAAAGAAGGTGATGTACCCTGGTTTTTTGTGCTTCCATATTTCTTTTGAAGAATTAGAAATGTCCTAAAATGTCCTAGCTCCTCTTTGATTCAGTTTTTAGCATCTCATTTCTACTTTTTTCCTACTTTGAAAGATGTGAGGAGAGTTTGTTCAAAAATGTAAAATTGAACTACTTTGTAATCTATACACAAACCAGAATAATTTAAATTTTAAGGTATTTAATTAGGTAAGACACTTTATTAAATCAATATTCAACCAATACTTACTTGTTCATTGGAATTCAAGACATAGTTCAGATACTCAAAAAAAAAAAGATTGATGGGAATTAATCAGAATGTTTCTAATAAAAGAAATGGCGAAAAGAGGGTTTAAGATCCTTTGAAATTTTGATTTTGCCCATTAAAAAGTCTGTTGCTTTACTTTGTTACTAGAAAGCTAAATAAACTCTTATAGCCCTTTGACCTGCTGAAGTCATCTCAGAATCTGTCTGACTGACAGTGTTTCAGTTGCTCTGAGTGTGGCTGTGTTAGGACAGTAAGAGTGCACCTGACGGCAAGTCTCACTTTTATGGCTGACCAGCTCACATAAATTTTTACAAGGTTGGATTCAAATGTGACAATGGTATTCTAGTTTGGAATTTGATTCTCATTTAATGAACATAAATAAACTCAGTTCCCTTATATTACATAGCTCTTATATGTGTAACAAGCTGGATTGTAGGAGAGGGGGTATTTGAGCTGCAGCTGAGAGGTGGAGGGAAGTCCTGGTTGAGTGAGAGACGTAGGAGGAATACATGTAATTTGATGAAATTGTGGAGAATGACGGTAGACTTCATAGCAAGTTTTACTGTTTTCTGAAGCTCCAGGGTCAGATTAAAGTTATGTTAAATGCTGTGCCAAAAAAGGTGCCTTTTGTTACCAGGAGAAAAATTATTCAACCTGCTAGTACCAGAACAACTCTGGGAACAATGGCAAAAACAGATCAGTTATTTAAGAGGCACATACTAAAGTTTTCTAGGAAGGGTGGGCCAGCAGGCAGGAGCACGGCATCCTGTCTTCCTCTCTAAACCCCATAAACTAATTCAGACCCCACTGGCCTTGCCCCATTCTCGTCATCCAGGAAGAGCCACCCCTCTGTCCTAAAGTGGAATTCCACAGCATCTTCTGTACTTCCTCAGGATTCTTATTTCTTCAATTTTTCATCTTTCAAATTCCCCTTCCACTGATCACTCCTTTTTCTCAGCACCACATCCAGAAAGTTTTCCAAGTTTTCATCCTTGACTTTGCCCTCTGCCTCTTCCTGCCCTCCCACCATCTAAAATCTGAAGGGTTAGCCTCAGGTCAAGCAGGCCCTGCAGTTCTCCCTCACTAGGCCGCCTGAGGTGCTTTCACGTCTCTTCATTCTTCCATTTACTCAGTTCAAAATGATATGCCCAGTAACTTGCAAATAAACGCAGAAAATAATTCTTTAAGTGAGTGGTTGAAATGATAAGGGCTTAAACTGAGCTACAGATAATGAAAAGGCTAAAACAACCATGAAAATCACTTTGGAGGCAACATGGACCAGATTTAGCAGTTTCCATATAGAAATTTCTGTTTTTATTACTGAAAGGGAATAATTAGAAATGACCCCAAGATTTTAGTCTGAGTGACTTGAAGATGTGAAGTGATGTGGCCATCTGGTTTTGGCAGGAGGTAGGGCATTCATTTTTGGAATATTGAGTTTGATGTATTTATAGAGCATCCACGAATAGATATATAGGAAGCATTCAGGATTTGGAATACAAATTTCAAAGGAAAGTCAGAGCTAAAAATAAAGATTCAGGCTTCATCATCCAAAAACAAAAAAATTAATCATTGCAGCCACAGGCACGAGACGCACAGTCTACTGAGAATGTAAAGTAAAAGAAGAGGAGAGTTGTGTTAGCTTTTAAACAGGCGTAGGGAAGGGGAATTTTCTGAAAGATGTTGAAAGGGCTGGCCAGAGAAGTTGAGAAAAACAAACAAATGAGAATTTGCAGTGTCACACGGAGCTTAAGGAGAAGCTTGCTTTAAGTGACAGATTTTCGATCATGACTTCTGATCTAGAAATATTTCCTGATGGTTTTTTCTCAGTTCACTTACTGAGCTAGATGAATATTCTAAAGACACAGGATGTTAGTTAGTGTGGCAGAGCAAAAAGGTTTTTTTTTTAAAGCTTCTGTTTTTGAAAGCATCATCTCTCAAGAATCATGAAAACCATGACTTCATTATGGAAGCTCTACGTGTAGACCTTCCAGGGGTCCCACGTAATGTCCACACCGTCCTGTTATTCCCTCTTATTTGTATACGAAGGCACATGAAGTGCTAGGACGTTCGTGTCCAGGCTTGCATATAACTTTGCCAAGATGATAGACTTTAGGAACTTTATGAAGGGCGTATAATGCAACGCAATGTTCTGCTCAGTTACGCATCTGTTGAAGGAAAAATTGGTGCCTTTAAATAAAAATATAAAGCTCTTGACATTTATGTTTCACTGTTGAGCTTGGCTGACTCTGGAAATATTACCTTCCTATTTCCTAAAATTACAAATTGCTAATTAAAAAAAATCACTTCATTGAAGTATGATTGTGTCAGGACCCAGGGAAGGCTTCCCCCAAATATCCCACAATGTCATATTGATTACTTTGAATTAAAGTTACTTAAGAGACAGCCAGTGCAAGAAGAATACTCTGGCCTCTCTGACCTTCAGTCCTCCTGAAAGCAGGTGATAAATCTCCTGTGGGAAAGGTGCCCTCCCTGCACCTGGGGGCTGATGAGAGCGACATCCTCATTGCCAGAGCGAGGGAATTCAAGGCTGAGAACCATGCTGAAACAAACGTTACTCTTTTTTACTAATTTACTACTCAAGCCCAAACTTTGCTTTGATTCTTCACTAATGAGCACCCAAATCTAAGTTTCTCTTCCTGTCAATTTTTCACACATTTACTGATTCTTTGTCGCAAAGAATAAAAGGCTGACTGCTTATTTCATTTCTCAGAGCATCATTTACGAACTCCCATGTGCATGTATTAAATTGGTTTTCCTCCTGTTAGTCTGGTCGTTATGTTTTTAGTTCACCCATAAGAACTCAAACATGTTAGGGGAAATTTCTCTTCCCCAGTAACTGGTATACAGAAACCTGTGCACATTTAGTGTGTACAACTTGATGAGTGATGGAACCATTGCTGTAGTTAAGGCCCTACACTTACTCATCACCTCCAAAATTCTCTCTCCCCCCTTTATTGATTTTTATTAAATTAAATTGGTATATTTTGTGCTAGCTTTCAAAATTAAAATGCTAAATTCTGAACTCTGAAGATGCATGCCAAACAGCAACCTTAATTGACCTTAATTTTCTGTTTATTTCTAGAAAAAGAATATTGTAAGGCAATAACAATTGCAACACAGTAATCCTTGCTGGTATTTGATTTTTCATTTTGCACAGCAAGAGACTCTGCTCTTCGCAGTGGCTGCAGCAGTCTTCATGAACGTGCGTCGAGCTGCGTGTGCTCCGGCGCTGGTTTTCAGGTGCCCCATTCCTCTCTGCAGTGACAGAGGGTGTGGGAAAACGCAGGCGTGTGGATGAGGTTCTCAGTATTGCCAGAAGCAATTTGAAATTGGCTGGGCAGAAGCAGACCTATTTTTTTTGTCCGTCTTTTCTGATCCAGAAAATGTTTGCATTAACTCTCATTCCCAGCTGGAAGCACGACTTTATTATGACTCAATGGATCAATATACACTGAGAACCATGAACTATATGATAGGTGGGCTGACAATTGTATGAAAGGCCTCATTGGTTTGAGTGAAAATGAGGTTGCTTTGTGAGACTTTCTTTTTATCAGAAAGGACAATTCAGGACTTTCCATTATACATTACAAATAGAAATAGGATAGAGATAAACAGCAAAATGATGTTTTTTTTCTTTCTTTCTCTCCTGCTTGCACTTCCTACCTTTTACATCCTGACAGGCTCAGTCATGCTCCCTCAAAATAAAATGATTTTTATCTTGGCGGAGGCAGGGAAAGAGTTGCCTACTCTTTCTAATACAAAATAATTAGTGCTGTGTAATTTTAGAAGGTATTTATAACTCTGTTAGGAGATGCAAACAGAATTACAAGTTTGTAACCATAGGTAAAATCAGATTACTAAATAAGTGTCTTGTTAGAAAAATCACCCCAGCAGTGGTTTGTTATATTTACATATGTTTGTACTCTTCGCTATTTTACCATAATATAATATCCCAAAGTCAAATATATTGAAGCTTGATTTTTTTACATACCAAGGTAAAGAAATCATTTAAAACACACATAATAACTGATCATTTAAAAAATTTAAATGGCTGTCAATCACTGGTAAAATTCATGGTACTGTGTTATAATTTTGATATAAATCACCTAGGAGCATATTTTCCTCTGTATTTTTAACAAAATCATAACCCTGTGTGCTCCTCTATATCCGGACATAGGCCAGGAGCTAGCTCCCTCTGGCTAGGGTGTATGGATGTTAGAGGAGGCAGTTCGTTTGTGTGGCAAAAGGATCTGCAATCAAAGCATTTGCAGAATTGAGCGTGTGCACAGGAGAACACTGTGCCTGCTGGCTTCAGACACTCAATTCCATTGTGTCCTCCTCCGTTGTGCTGTTGTAGGTCACTATGTCTGTTAAAGCCAGTAGGTTGTGTGTGTGTGTGTGTGTGTGTGTGTGTGTGTGTGTGTGTGTTTATTTTTTCAGGTTGTACCAAAAATCATTGTGAATGTTGAGTGATTCGGCTGTAGAGGTGCTAATATGGCCGGATCAATACTCCATATGTGGCAGAATATTTTTTGAATCAGATAGATACATCGATTCTGGTTGGCTACCTATGCGTATATATACATGCAAATAACCTTGTTCTTGACAATCTTCATATAGTTTTATAAAATCATAACTTATATAAAATGCATAATCAGCAGTGTTTGGGATGTTAGGTATGCAAAGAATTAATCATTTTCTCAGGCCAATTTCAGATCTCTGAGTCTGCAGGTTATGTTAGTAGTTGATGAATAACAGTATAGTCCAAATGTTAGCAGCTATGAGTGTTGTTTCAAGGTGAGAGGGAGAGCCTATTTGCTCTTCATTCCAGAGACTGTTCCCTATATGTGCCCACATATCAGATCACTTCCAGGACCCTCACCTCTGCTGGCGAAGTAACCTCCTTTGGCTGTGTCAGTCTCTTCAAGGTAAATTCTCGGACTTTCTGATTTATAAATCTTTCTTCTACTCCTTTCCAAAATGGCAGTTGACACAGGAGAAACTCAGATGACACTGTGGCGTGGTTGAGGAGGGGGGGATCTCCTACTGTGTGTTTGTCATTGTGCTGAGGTCCGCCACAAGACCATTTGTTGGGTCCTGTAACCCAGGTCCATGACATCGACTGAGTGTGGCTGGGTTTGACCTAACAGTGGTTGTTTGTTTTCATGCATTGCCAATTTAGTGGTCAGTCTATCCCGGTGGGTGCTGTCTTGGTACAGGCCATCGCCCTTTGCTGGCGGGGCCCCAGGATGCTTCTTGCTGCTACTCAGGAGTCCCTAAAACTGGCTGTGGTGCTCTTTTGGTTGATAAGTGGAGCAGAGGTGCAGTCTCCTTTGTACTTTCACTGCATGAAGAGTCCCTCTGACTGGCTTCTAGTCGGACCCTCATTCACTTCCAGGCCTTGTTCTCTGTCTTCTTCTGTGAGTGTGGAATGGATTCTGGGGAACATGATTCATTAGGTAGAGAATGAAAGACAGATTATTGTAATAAAATTCTCTACTGACAAAGAAAAGTTTCACTGGATTGAGTTAAACATATAGGAAAGACTTACTTAGCAGAGGGGGTCAAGACTACAGCGGCAGGAGAGATTGAACTCAACTCTGTTGAAAGAAAAGGCTGGGGAGTCATTAAGGCCTGAGCTGAGCTAGTGGAAAAGTACTGGAGAACATGGCGGGGTGGGGGGGCTGGTCAGTGTGACTAGGCTGGTTATGTTTGCTGATTGGTGCTCATCGAAGTTAGGCTCCTACCCTCCCACAGAGACTGGGAGATTGGGGCTCTGTGTTCTTGATGGTTCCATTTTGAAGGGATGACTCTCAGGTCCTTGGGAAAGGTATTCTTGAATAGTGAAACTGGAAAATTGATTAATGAAGATTTACATCTCAGGGGCAGAGAAATAATTTGCAATTGGAAGATTTCTAGATTAAATGCCCTAAATAGAGGTTGGCTGGAAGCCTGCAGTCAGGAAGAAACTGTCTAAGGTTCAGTCAAGCAGAGGGGAACATTAAGGTGGTCTTTGTCACGAGCATCACTGATAATTTTCCCACTGCCTACAAAATGAACATTTTCACAATGAAATAGCACTTAAAAAGGAATAAATCTTGGAGTTGCATAAAGTATGTGTATTAAAGACTGAATTTGACAAATACCTAAGCCTAGAGGTAAGCATATCTCATTAATTGGGAACATGATACTATGTTAAAATGTTTTAGCATTTTTACAGATTTGGAAAATATTAAGTAATTTAATCAGTCACATGCTTGGGATTGGTCTTGCACTTTTTTACCTTTATAATCTATGCCCTAATAATGCTGGCTTTCCCAATCATTATGTATAAATGACGTCTTTTGGGTACAAGAGAGTGACTTTGGTTTGTTGACCCAAAGGAAGTGATATGAGGACATTTGACTCATGACAGCTTATCATCTGTGTCTGGCTGGGGAAGATTAAAAAAAAGCGGCAGGGAAGCAAAAAATGATTTTTCACCCTCTGGGATATCGTCAGTTTGCTCGTTCTGATGCATGATGTCATTTGCTGGAATGACCTGCCTCACTGTAATAGATCTAAATCGAAACTTTTAGAAAAGTATTATAATGGGCTTAGAGAAAGCATAACATCGGCAGGTCCTGATTATCATCTGAATTTCTAGACATCATGTGTTAAAGGTCGTTTTTTTAAAACTATACATTTGAATGAAATAAAATTTACTCTGGTGACAAAAATAATGACGGTACAGAATTTGCTGTTTTTGTAATTTTGTTCCAGCTTTCCAAAGGAAATTTGGCTGGCACAGAAATTGCAAATCAAATATACAAATCTGAATGCCTAAAAAGGATGTAAATATTTACTTTTCAGTTCACTGAATTATTAAATATTTCAGAAATGTTTGATCTGGTAATACAAGAAGGAGGGCTGAGAGTCAGTCTGCCAGTGTGCCATGAGGGAGAGTTGATCAACAGCAAAGAACTAACCCTACGAGAACTGAGTGAGGTATTATTAATTTAGAACCTTTCTGGGGAAATAAAGTGAAAAGCACCTCTCTTTTCTTCCATTGCATCAAAAAATCCAAAAACAAAGCAATAAATACATCTAGGAAGTGGAGTTTACAAGTTATTAAACTGGATGACTTTGAAGTGTGTGTGTGCATGTGCATGCTTGTGTGCATTACCCAAGTGCTTAAGCTTTCTGTTTGGGAACCTTGTTGAAAATACTGTGCCTCAAAGAAGAGCATCCTGTGCTTTTATTTAGTTTGGCTCAGTTCTCGCTTTGCCATTATTTTGGTGTATGAATTTACACAGTCAGATACCCATATGGCTACACGTTTATTTCATTCTTTATGAAGTAAATATTAATCACCTACTATGCGTCAGACCATGTGATGGACACTCAGGAGCTATCAGTGAACAAAACAGGCAAAGAATCCTGACCTCATAGAGCATACATTCTAATGTGATAAAGGATAAACTGGAAATATAATAAATAAGAAAATGATATGCAATGTATAAAGATGTCAATTTCTGCCCCCAAATGAAAAAGTGGTTTATGGTAGGATGAATAGGAGTAGGATTGCTGGGAGGAATTTAAATGGTGGATGTCAGGAGATACAAACCCCTATGAGATGTGTCGGATTTAATCACAGACTTGAAGGTGGCCAAGATATTAGCCCCATGTGTCTCAGAGAAGAGCATTTCATGCAGAAAGGATTGCTTAACAAAGCATGAGATGGGAGATGGGAGCATGGCTGGAGTTTGCTCAAAGAACCTCGGGAGACTGTTGTTGTGGAGCCAGACAAGCTGGGATGAGGAGCACAGGAGTCAGACACGAGGTGGGAGTGGTGTGAGGGGGCAAGTCACACAGGGCTCTGTAGGCTGTGTAACACTGTCCATCACTGAGTGTAACATTGAGAGTGATTGCTGTGTCGTGAGCACAGGGATGGCATTTTACCTGTGGTGTAGAGAATGGAGATTCACTGAGCCACGGTCGAAGCAGGAAGACGTGGTAGGTGGCTATTGGAAGAATCCAGGCTAGGATCTCGTGGCTTTCCAGTGAAGGAGTACCTGTGAAGGCGGAGAGTAGTCTGGTTCCACAGAGGTGGGTTGTACCAGCACTTTTGGTTGGTTGTGTGAGGGAGGGAGGGCAGTCAAGCACAACTCCACTTTTTTTTCTTTTGTCTTGAGAAACTGGAAGAATGAAATTGTTTAGGTTGGGCAAGAGTGTGACTGGAGTAGGATTTGGGAGAAGAATGGGAGTTTAGTTTGGAAAATGTTAAAGAATTAAGTAGGGAGTTGAATGTGTAAGTCTAGAGTTCAAGGAAGAGGTGTGGATGGAGACATAAATTAGGGAATTACTGGCGTGTAGATTATATTTATTTTTATTTTTAATTACTTATGTTGTTATTAATAGCTTATTTTTATTGTATTTTTTCTATTACCCGTTATCTCCTTTATCCCCTCTTCCAATTCTCCCCCCACCCCCACAGTCTCCACACTGTTGTCCATGTCCATGAGTCCTTTTTCTTTTTGCTCAGTCCCTCCACCCTCCAACCCCCAAACCCAGAGCTGTTGGTCTGCTCTCCATCTATGAGTCTGTCTCTGTTTTGCTTGTTAGTTCGATTTGTTTATTAGATTCCACATATGAGTGAAATCATATAGTATTTGTTCTTCTCTGGCTGGCTTATTGCATTTAGTATAAGGTTCTCCAGGTCCATCCATGCTATTGCAAAGGGTAAATTTTTTCAATTCATAAAGCTAAGAGATGTCACCAAGGGGTGGATCAAGGTAGAGAAGAAGCAGGGTGCAGGACTGAGCCTTGGGGCATTTCAACCTTAAAAGATGGTAAGAGATAAAAAGGAAGAACCTTGCAATGGAATCTGAGGAGAAGCAACCAGTAAGGTAGGCAGAAAATTAAGAGATTGAGATTGTGTGTGTGGAACTCAGTGCACAAAGTGTATCCAGGCGTTGGCAGTAGTCCGAAGTATCCAGTGTTGCCGATTGGAAGACTGAAATCTGACCATTGATGTAGGAACACGGTGTTCCTTGATGAGAGCTATGACGTGAGAGTCTAATTGGAGCTGGCCTAAGAGAGAGAGATATTAGAAAAATTGTGAAGAGTGAGGATGGACGTCTTATTTGAAGAATAGTAATATAAAAGACAGAAAAAATAGAGAGTGGGGTCAAGAGAAGCTTTTATTTTCTTTTAAAATGAGAAAAATAATAGCATGCTTGTACATTGATTGGAATGATTCATTAAAGAGAAGAATAATGAAGCAGGAGAGAGAGGAGAGTCAGTGAAGCAGTGACCTTGCGTAGGTTCAGCTCAAGTGCAAGGGACTCGTGCAGTGAGAAAGGTCCGGGGAGCTGACTGTGCCATGTGAACTTGGCCTCACTTCATCTCTCAGCTCTGCTTCCCTGTCTCCCCTTCACTCAGGCCGGCCCTGCGCTCGCTAGGAGAGCTCCTGTAGCTTCACGCCTACGCCCCGTGTTTTCAGCATTCACAGCCGCGTAGAGGGTTCCTTCTCCAGTTGTCCTGACAGATCCTTGGAATTACCCCCTGGCTTGGCTCAGGTCACTTGCCTGTTCATGTAACAAGCCCTGTGACCAGTGGTGGCACTACCAAGACTCAGGAATGTACTTGAAAACAAACCAGCAATGCACTGCACATCAACAGAGTCGTGTTTTCTTCCAGCAAAAGGAACTACGCTAGTAAAAATACAAAGCAGTTAAAGGATTCCAAGGGCGGCTCAGGGACACAGCAGACCACTTACGGGAGCCAAACAAATATTGGCACAATGTTCTTTGTTTCCTGACATTATTGTAAGTTAATGTCAAGATCAAAATGATCTGGGCAACCTTAGACTCCCGGGGCAATCTAGATGAAATCACACGTGCAAAAAGTATCTTAGAGGAAAACTTTTCTATGACAATTTTAATTAAGCCAATTATTTCCTAAAAATGTAGATGCCCTAATGGTGGCTAGGATTGTCATTCAGCCATGTTCACTTGTGTTCTGTGTCCTTGAACATCTGTGTCCTTTTAGGCTTTAACTCCTAAGGAAGGAATATGACTCCCCCCTTTCTGTGTAGTTCCTGCCCTCACAAAGTTGACAAACTAACTCATCACCTTCACTGATGACCCACAGGAAAGGAAGTAATGCCATTTTTAAGATTAGTAGGTGAGAGAAGTGATTCTTTTCTATATTTCAAGGCTTTAACCAAGAGTAGTTTTCTTCAATTTTTCTTTTTACTTCCCCGAAATTGTGAGATGTGTCTCCATGACCAGAACTGAATATTGGTGATATCTGGCAGAGGAGATATATGGATCTTAGACATAATTCCTCCAGCCAGTTATTTATAGTCGGCCAACCCTGCATAAATTATTTGGGTATATTCTTGGGGTGAAATAGACCATTACAGGGTAATGATAGTTGTACAATTGTTTCAGGGGTAAAGAATTGAAAAGGATCTGATTTTTAAAATGAGATCCTTACACAGATTTAAGTTGTTTTAAAAGTAATTTCTTATTTATATTAAAATGATTTGTATAATATTGAGGAAATTTAATTTGCATAATACTGGGAAAATTTGCTTAGCTTCTGTAAATTTTTAAAAAAGTTTTATTTGAAAAGAAGATATGTTAAAACATATTTCATCTCACTATATAATTTAAATAATTAAGTCTAATATGGTACATAAAATTTCTAGTACAGTACTTAGCATAGAATAGGCACTGGATAATTTTCAGTTCATTTTCTTCCTGACAGTTCACAGCAACATATATTAAAGAAGCAAGTTCCTTAGGGATCTGGTGTTTAAAAGGGGTAGGCCCCATAGAAAAGATTGTTGTATTGTGGTCATTGTATTGTGGTCATTCAGTAACTAGGCTTTTTCAAAGCTTGACTTTACTGCAGATCATAACTTTGTTTGGAGTCAGGAGCAATAATAATGGTTTTACAAGTCAAAAAGTAACAATTACCATATACTCACATGCTTGCTGTGTGTGAGATAAATCAATAGACTCTTAATGTTTTTTAAAATTTAATTCTCATAGCTTTACTACAGTACTTATTTAAGAGTCTCATCAATAGGGAGGGTTTTTATACTTAAATGCAAGTTTTCAGGCTTTTATATGAAGATTCAAGAAATGTTACTGTTTGAAAAGACTGATGACACTTTATTATGTCAAATCCCAGGAGAGAGGCCCACGCAGCAGGAGGACGGTGGATTAGGGAAGGGCACCTGCGATGTAGGGACTGGAGGGACAAGGCTGCTTTGTGTGGCAAATGTCTAACGAGGACTAGGTGGGGCTACAGAAACACGGTCTCTGGTCTCATGGATATTAGTCTACTGTGGTGTTGAATATGTCGGTGTGTTAAAAGCATCATTACAGATGAATAATGCTTGGCCAGCAGCTGAAAGTTTTGGTTAATGAATAAAGAATAGTAATTCAGAGTTCACAATTTGCTGGAGTTAGCCATCATTTTCTCCACTAAAGAAAGGGACTGTGATAATAGTATGAAGGGGACCCCCCAAAAATAGAATTTATTGATAAAAATGTATATATTTATTCTGACATGTTTAAACTTCGGTCATCTTCAAAGTACTCTCCATTTGATACAGTATACCTAATGAGACTTTTTTTTCCACTGCTTTGAACTTGTTGATTTTGATGCCTTTTAGTGCTTCTGCTGTTTTTTGTTTCACCTCTTGCACATAGGCAAAATGTTTCCTTTTGAGGACTTTTTTCATCCAGGGAAACAAAAATAGTCTCTTGGGGTGAAATCAGGTGAATAGGGAGGGTGGGGCGTGGAGTTCTGCTGTTTTTGGTCAAAAACTGCTGAATACTCAGCACTGTGTGGGCGGATACACTTGTAAATCACCCGTCATAAAATGGGCAAATGCACTGAAAAAGTCTTCCAAAAAATTTCACTGAAGCCGAACGCAACCTCTCACAACAGTGCCAGTTGGTTTACTGATACAGACGGGTTCCTAGAACACTCATGTAGCGGGGGAATCCTATACTACAAGGGGCCTGTCCTCCAGAAGATAATTCCATGTGTGTGTGTGTGTGTGTGTGTGTGTCCCCTCGTATGTCTCCAGAAGGCCAGGTGGTGTGGCAGTGGCCATGCTCCTGGGGCAGTCTACTGTCAGCTGCAGTTGGAATTTTCATCTCATGTCACTCATGCCTCTACTTGATAATAGGCTGGCACTACCAATTGTGCCACGTTCTCTGTCTCTATCTCTATACCTATCTGTGCATTTTTTGTATTACTCTTTGACATTTGCTTTAAAATTAGAATGAGCATAGTGCTCCATCACACACACCATGTGCATCTGCAGAGCCACACAGCTTAAATCCGAGTAGGGTCTCTGGGTTCCCTGTGGCCCACTTATCACTCGTAAAGCCTGGGAGTACCCGAATTTCCATTACTTTATCGGTGCGCCTCCTTAATGGTATAGCTTAATTTGCATATCAGTAGTACCTTTTCGCTACAGGTGAGAAATTGAAATGTTCAAGGTCAATTAATTGCTAATGTTTCGATTTGGCTAGTGCAGCTGTAACAGTGAATGATGCTGGGAAGAGGGAGCAGCCAGTGAGAGGTTCCTCTTTCTCCTGATGAGAAATGATGATCCAATTTCAACTCACTAGATTCACTCGATCCTTTTTCCTCATCGTGCTTCTCTCATGTGTTCACTGTGAAAATACTGGCCTGTAAAGGAGTGTCAAAATGCCAGAGAAATATTATGAACTTCAAAACGTTTTCTCATTATTAACCTTAGGCCACTAAAATGAACTAGAAAGAGCAAGAAACCAAATATTCAGCATTTTCTCTGAGGTATAAGTTGATACAGGTAATATTCCAACTGTAGAAGTTAAGATGATGCCAGGTTAAGATGACGGCGGGCTGGGGTCACCTGCTTTTTCTTTTCCAACTTTTCCATGTGAAAAAAATGATGAAAACACAGAGAGATAGGCAATTGCAACAGTAGGAGAACCAAGGATGCTTGGATAACATCAGGCCCCAGAAGACTTTCCGCTTTCAAACTCTCACTAGGCTCTGAGGCAGAAGAGTCAGATTAGACAGAACGGTGGAGGGAAGTATGCATCCACCCACTTGCACCGTGCACCCCAACTCTAATCACCCTGGAGCCGGCTACTCGACACCTAGGGCAACCCTACGCTCTGGAGTCCACAAACCTCCCCACCCCTCCCCACCCCACCTGCCATACATCAGCCTTCCCCAGCAGCTTCAACTTGTCAGCCCTTTCCATGGTCCGCCTGCCTGTGCAGCCCTGACTGGCAGCCTCCTCTTCTTGGAGCTGTAACAAAAACTTCTGCCTTTCATTGTTCGGAGTGCCATTGTGTTGTGTCTGCCATCAGAAGAATTTTTATCTTTGACTTGTGTGGCTCGGTCACTGGTTCAGTTCCTGGTCAGGGCACATGTCTGGGTTGTGGGTTTGGGACCCGGTTGGGGTGCCTGAGCAAGGCAACCAGTCATTGTTCTTCTCCCTTTCTCTCTCCCTTCCTTCCCCTCTTTTTAAAAATAAATAAATAAAATCTTTAAAACAAGAATTTTTAAATCTTATGAAACAGTTAACGTACATTTGTCCCTTTAGATCTCATGGTGGTGTGTGCTACACCACGTTAGCAAACGTTGACTAGCACTTCTTTGCACTGGAGCCCGTGCTCCAGGTTAAATAAAATGGCACAGATATCAAGAATAATATAAAAACTGTATTGAAATTAATGCTAATCTCTATCTTAAATGTCAAACCTTATCAGAGCCACAAGGTGGATGGGGAAAGAATGAGGGAAGTCAACATTTATTAATATTCTTATTGGGTGTTATGTAATAGGTGTTACTTTTTAATATTGAATATTAAATAATTATAGATTCAAAATTATGTCAAACTGTCTCATGACATTAACGATGATTATATATTACTCACACAATCAGCAGTGCCAGTATTACTCAAGATAAGTAAACTCCTCAAATAAAGTAATATTACTTAAGTTGGAAGATTGAAACATCTTAAGACACACAGTAGTCACATTTATAATTTTCTGGTTTGCATTGGATAAAATGAAACAGTAAATTCTGCTCTACCTATTCTTCCTTGAATATACAACAAACTTATATTTCTCACTTCTGAGTGCTCAAGCACAACTTTCTCTGATCTTTTCCTTGATTCTCTCCTCCTCAACCCTCCCACCACCATCGTGCCTCTTCCCGGGTAGGATAGAACCAGTGGTGCGTTGGTAAACTGGCTGAGGTGGGGGCAGGAGCTAATTGAAATCACCAGTTTTGTGGCTTAAATACTCCCACCATAGCCGTTGCAAAGATTGCTGTGTTTAACAGTTGGCTTGCAAAATTTCTGAAAATTTGATGGTCTCTCACACTGTTGCAAGCCAGATTCCAAAGGGAAGAACTCTCCACCATTTATTGTGCTGCTGTCGTCTCCTGCACGTGCCCCGCCTGCAATGCTTTTCATGTTGTGTTTCAAACGTGCTTTTCAGTGTCGGTTCCTCCTGTAGGACTATAAACACAGTGAGGGTAGGGTAGGGACCACTCCTTGACCATCTTTGTATTCTAAGGCTTAATGGTGTGTTCTTCTTACTCTAAGGAGTCTATGTGAGCAGACGCAGTTTTCTGGTTCTACCACAGAGTGAAGGGTCTGAGCAAAGAGATTGAAGGCCAGGTCATTATCCAATAGCACATGTGACCACTAAACATGCTATTTCCAAGTGTTGACACACATGTCCACCTGTTGAATTAAGCACTTGAAACATTCGATGAGACCCTTAGTTCTTCCCAGTATTAGGAGGTCTAACATGTGGAAATGAATATAATTGACATAGACTCCATTGATTTATACTAAATTCTTGTCTTTTCCCCCTACAATTATGAGAAGTTTTACATTTTGGAAATATGACTTTATTAGTTCCATAGAGGAGTAAAGTCTTACTGGCATTTATTTTCTACTATCACAGATTTTTAACTAATTTTTTTACCAATATTTTCCTGTTTCTGTTTTCACAAAAGGAGCTGGTGGCTGGTCTCCACTTGTGTCAAACAAATACCAGTGGCTGCAGATTGACCTCGGAGAGAGAATGGAGATCACCGCCGTGGCCACCCAAGGGGGATATGGGAGCTCCAACTGGGTGACCAGCTACCTCCTGATGTCCAGTGATAGTGGCAGGAACTGGAAACAGTACCGACAAGAGGACAGCATCTGGGTATGTGTCTTTAACAGAATACGTAGTCTGTCAGGGAAGGAAGTATAGTCACCCCTGCATGTTGTTGACAACCTCTTAACCTAAGCTGAGAAACAGAATCTTTAGAATTACTTAGAAAATATTTTTTAAGAGAAAATATGTTAGTATTTATTTTCTAATACATTTCATAATATAATTTATGAAACTACTAAAGGTAAATTTATTTCACAGTCCTCAGAAATTGAAAAAAATCCTATCAGTCTACTAAATAGAGTGGAAGTCTAAGAAGTAGACATAACAGCTATAAAAATTTTTAAGTTTTGTTTAATAATGTGGAAATTTTGCGTTTTTTAAAAGGTTGGTCAAAAGAATTTATTCCTTTTGTTTCCTCTGATGACTCTGAGATTTCTGAATTAAATCGCCCCCCCACTCTAATATTTGGAGTATTTATATATTATGTAGACCTATATAGGGTTTATATAGAGACCATTCTCTAGTGTTTTTAAAGTGTGTGAGTATGTAAAACACTGTGTTCTATGAATAGGGGCACAAGTCCTGTGAGAGGAAGAGGGGCAGGGACGCAGTCTGTAATGACGTGGGGGTGTTTGTAGTTGACTGTAAAGCCTGGTGGAAAAGGAAGCTAAAGGAAGTTCACTTGGTGGCGAAGAAAGGACTTCTTTGTTAGCATAGAAAAGTATTGATTTGGATCCTAGATGGGCCAGAGACAACATACCGCAATCAAAGGCCTATTTCCCCTCTGGCTGAGCTGCCAGGACCAGAGAAAATGAGTAACTTAATGAAGCATCATTCTTAGCACACAGATGATTTGGAAGCCTTTTTGGGCACATAGTGATAATTTTCTTTGATCAGTCAACTGCCTGTCTTTTGAAACTTCATAGAACTTCTTTATACATTATAAACTCACTGAACAAATAGACTATGATGTACTCACCTCTGTATCTCTGAAGCACTAGGTGGCCATTTTATTGATGTACATTGAATTGAGGAGTAGCTCTGTTCTTTCTCTAGAGAGAACAACAGTTGGGCTGGAAGAAGTTGCCTATTAGCATTTTTAAGAAAAGCTGCCTGAAAACCCCAAGGCAGGTTGAAGTTGTGTATAAGAGCAAGAATAACTGGATATTATGGTTGACTGAATTCCATGAAAACCATTCCAATGAGGGATAAAATAAACAGTAATTATGAACCAATAACAATGAAAGCTTAATGAGGTATTTATTTTTAACTAGGAGTTTGGATTGTCTTTTACTCTTTCTCTAAATTGAGCATTGGATTTTAAACTAGATAAGGGGTAGCTAATTCCTGCTAATATTGAGCTGTGTTAAGTAAAATGTATGTTTTGACATTTTTAAAAGTGATAGATCAACCAGGAAAATTGTTTTCCCATTTCTCAGGCTTAGGGGCAGCCAAACCGAGACAGTGTCATTTGCCAGTTTTGATTACTCATATTAAAGGTGAGGGGCCCAGGATGAAGTAGTGGCATGAATAATACCCTTAATTAATCCAACCCAATCAATGCAAAGACAGATGGCATCTGTCGCAATTACCTGTCAAGGTGACAATATTTTTTAGACTATGCTGTAATTTGTTGGTATATTTACTGTCTTTACTTCTTGTGTGTAAGCTGTAGCTGGCATGTTCCAGGCAAATACTAAATGTTTGTTGAATGAATGAATAAAAGAATGAATGAGTGAATGAATGAATAAATAAAATGTACTTCCTTGTAGGATACTTTTATGATCACAATAACTAAAATTGACTTTTCTTTTTAGCACATCTATGTTGTACAGTTAAATATACTCAGAGTTAAGATGGTACATTACTCTCTTCCCTATAAATTATGAACTTTTATTTTATGAGAGAGGGTTTATCTTTCTTATCTTTGCGTTTCCAGTCTTCAACACCCAGTGTGGCACATGAGTGAATTAATGAAAGAAATGAATGAATGAGTGTATTTGAGTGCATTGATTTCCTAAAATGAGTTGGACTTTGTGCAGAATTCTAGGAGGTATGAAAAGAACTCACTTTCCCGTCAGGAAAGATAAAGCACGTCAGAACAAGTCCAGGAGTGACTCAGAGAAGCATGTAAATATGAGGTCTAGATCGGAAATGGACAGAGTACGGCGAGCACTGTGGAATGAACTTGTCAAAAGAGCAGGGCTTGCATCAGTATTGAAAGAAGCATCATGACTTAGATTATGGGAGGATTAAGGAAGATATTCCATGAAGCTAGAAATGTGTGAACGAAGCATGGGTATTGGAGATACCCCGTTTCCTGTGCATTAAACAGTGAGACTGCTGTTCCCTGTGGACTGCCAAGTGTGAGGTCCGGACAGTACTTTTCGATATGGTAAAGAAAGCTTATTTATGGGCGAGATCTGCCATGTTCGGGGTAGGGTGGTGCAGGGCGGAGGCGGATAAAGAGGAGAAATAAAGTGGGACAACTGTAATAGCATCATCAATAAAATATACTAAAAAACAGAAGTTAGAAACAAAGAAGAAAGCTTATGGATAACTTTGAATGTCAAGATCAAAATTAAGACTTGGTGCATCAGGTACAATGACCACATGTAAAGTACGTGAGGTTATGGTGTAGATAAAACAACCCCAAATACTCAGACTTTGGTGTTTGATGTACATACATATACAGTCATGCTATGATCCCAGGCAGGCAGCAGAGTTCCATTCCATTCAACAGTCACTAGGCCCCACTCTGAGGGAAGCTTGCTCTTTGTGTGAATCTGCAGTTTGCCAAAGCAGGGAAACTGAAACTCGGTGGCATTTTTACTGGGAATAACACAGATCACTTCAATTTGGACTTTTTTCCCACCAGAGAATAATTTTTAATTGATGTACATAGTAAGGAATATAGCCTTTGGTTGCATTTTACAAATAATGTATTTCCTAACTTATTTTTCTTTTTTCTGGCATTATTTTTACCCATCTTTCTACATGTTATGGAATCTATACAAATTAAACAAAACATGACAATTTTCTTTAAGAGCTTCACAGTCTGCTCCAGATGATACAAATAAATCTATGAAAGAGAGTTAGGAAACACATAGGCGTTATGCAAGTAAGTGATGAAAAGAGAAGAAAAGACAATTGTTATAAATTTAGGAGCAAATAAAATGAAACCCATCAACATGGATTGAAATGCTGCAGTGAGGATGCCTCATTCTCCCCTCATTTGATCCCATTTCAAGCACTAGAGAAAACAAAGACTTCTATATACCTGAAAGGATGGATAAAACCCTGCTGCTTCTTACACGTAATCCTTAAAAATTAGGACAAAATATTTTATCATCACATAGGTCACGTACATATTTAATAGACTTGTTAACTTCACAGATATATGATATTTAAAAATAATACATTAAAACACTTCTTTAAAATAAAATTTATAGTATAGTACTCATCAATGTAATTTATACCAAGTACTCTACTAGATGGCATATAAATACTTTCCCCCAAATTAGAAAACACAAGCCACTAAAGTGTTGCTCTCCATCATGCTAAGTGAAGTAAGCCAGGTGGTGAAGGACAAATACCATATGATCTCATCTATAAGTGGAACCTAATCAACAAAACAAACAAATGAGCAAAATAGAACCAGTGACTTAGAAATAAAGAGCAAACTGACAGCGACCAGAGGGGAGGGGGGAGGGGGATAAAGGGAGGGCAAGCCAAGGAACACGAATAGAGGGTTCATGGGCACAGACAATGAGGGGGATTGACCGTGGGGGTGGGGGAAAGTAAGGGGAAAAAGGTGGGGCAACTGTAACAGCAATAAAAAATTAAATTAAAAAAAGAAAGAAAATAAGAATATATAAATAAAAAAAATAAAGTCTTGCTCTCAAATTGAAGACAAAATAAACTCCCTCAACATCTATGATCAAAAGACTTTTTAAGGCCAGTTCATTGTAAATGATTGAAAAAGTTAATGTAAGGTATAATTTTCACTCATTTAAGAACAATTGCTGAAATTTCATGAAACTAACATCTTAGCAATTATTTTAAGTAGATCACCATGCACAGAAACTTTACACTTTGTAGCTAAATTATGCAAATTCTCTCTGATATGGGCCCAAGGTTCTTTTACACTGAAGACTGTAAGGACAAGGAATGGGGTGGTACCAATCTACAAGTTATTTCAGGAAATATGATTGTTAGGCACAAGAATAGTTTCCTTTTTTATATCGAATTCAGTTATACCTGATTTTCAAACAAAAAAAAACCTTTAGCATATTTCTAAAGTTAGTACAATTTTTTTTTTAATTAGAAGCATCTAATGTCATGGTTCTGGGTTTGGCTGATGAAGGGCACAAAGCCCTGTGACTTGTCAATTGGATAGAAATATCACCTGTCACACAATATTTGTGCCATTCTAATCACTATGAATGATTGAGTTGCTGACTCTGTAAGCCAGGAAGGGCAGAAACACTACCTGCAAAGAATTTAACATATATTTTTCTCCTGTCAAATAAGTAGGCGACGGGGGGAGTTTTCATAGGAAACCAGAGGAGGCAGAAACACAAAGGAGAGGTGCACTGTGAGCTCGACAGACTCCCACCGACCAGGTTGCATCTTTCCTGGCCCCTTTCCTAGGCTGAGCCCTCTTCTGAGTGAGCTAAGGCTACAAAAATTATTTGTGGTGATATAAAGTACAAGGGTACCAAGGCCATGTACGTCGACCTGTCAAATCACCAACCTTATTAATACATTGCAGTACTTGCCTCAGTACTTGGACAAATGCCTAGAGAACGCCTTAAGCTGCTCCTGCCTTTCAGTTGTACCTCTACTCTGATGCCAAAAAGACATTTTTATTCAAAGCATACATTATTAGCCTGAATCCTCAGGGAATCTCCTATTTATATATCTATTTAACTATGAGTTCTCTGTCTTTTTGAAAATGAAAATGATTAAGCTAGTAATAGGAAGTTAAAGGTGGCTGCATTTAGGTTTGTGGTGTGGTATCAGTCACAAATCAGAACAGTTCGTTTGCTAAGTACCTTCTCTGTCAAGTACTGTGGTTTATTTTCCTTTGCTGCACGAGTGCCTGTTCTCTAACAATTTATGTCTGTCCCTTTTCTTAAACTTCTTTGAACATGTATATTGGAACTTTATATTGATATGTAATATACAAAAATATTTGAATGCCTATGAACTATAGGTACACATTTTAGCAATATAAGATAAATGGTAATGTTGCTCCACATTCTTCAAATTGATCGGTCTCTAAGCAAGCACATTAAAAATTATTTGGAGAGGGTGAGTAGGGTTGGCCAGAGGTTTGATCTGGTACCCTCTCACTCACATTCAAGATCATTCTCAAGTCATCAACCAGAGAACATGTTTTAAAAACACTTGACAACTTATGTCTCACTCTGTACTCTGTGACAGTTCAGTGACAGCAACATCACCCCCTTTCCTCTGTTCTCGTCATTGCTGTGATGTGATGTCACAGTTGTCTAATTTTGACTTTTCTCATTCTCTAGTCCCAGCAGGCTACATTTGGGGTCCTTCTCTCTTAATTCTGTCCTTCTGAAGTGTTTCTTTATTGTTCTTTACGACTTAGGCCAGCAGGTCTTCTAGAAAATGAATGCTTTACATTTTAATTTCCAATCTTACCTAACATATTTCAATCAGAGAAGAGGCTCAAAAAATATACAAGTATAGAGCT
>VMDR010008014.1:0-38149 GCA_007922815.1 Macrotus californicus
AGGAGTGAAAGAGAAAAGGGCAATACAGAAAAAAGGTAAAACATGAGATGGACAGAGAAAGGGGGAGAGAAAAGGAGAGATGAAGGAAAGAGACATTAGAACTGGGTTGGAGCATCATGCCAAGGATGCCCTCTCAGCTCTCTGTTTGAACTGGGGAGGAATGGAAGAATGGCGAACGCTCTTGAAAGAAGCGGGTACTCTGTAACCCAGGAAGAGTTGCAAATCAGGCACTGGCCAGACCACCACAAGTATCTTAAGAAGTTTCTTTTCAAAGAAAAACATCTGTATTTTTTAAAGTTAAAGGTCTCAGAAAGCAGACTTCTTGCATTTACACTCTCAGGCAAAATTTCTTCTAGGCGCAATTTCGTTTATTTCTCTATGTTCAGTTAAGCTAAACAGTTCAAATTCCAGAACTGTGATATCACCAGAGGAAACCTTCTTCTGTGTCCAGCCTGTTTTGTTTTTGCATCCTTACCCTCGCCCCTTCCCTGCGGGAACGCCCGGCCCCGGCAGAGAACCCAAAGCCTCTTGGTTTGTGCTCCCTCCTCCCTGGTTCCCAGGCGGGTAATGAAGAAAACCCACGCCCGCTTCAGGTCTGAGATAATGCGTTTGGACCTCAAAATTTAAGCAGACACTTGCACTTTAAACACTGGCAATGAAATTCTTTCACGAGGAGTTTAGACAGAGGGTTTGGTAATATCAACTGTAGTAGAGAAAGGCCCAGTTGTGGGGCCCAGTGAAGAAATAAAAATGTGGTTTCTTACTAAAAAATGATAAGTTTAAGACGGTGACAGCAAAGCATTAAACCAGGTGCAGGACCCTTCTAAGCACACGGCACTGGGCAGCCGCACAGGTTGCTCACACATGCGGCTGGCCTTGTGCAGAAGCCACTGGAATTCCAGCCCCCTCTACTCTTAAAGAAGAGTCTGTACTGTGCTTCCAGACGTCCCCCAGCTCCCTGGAGGGGGAGAAGGTAATGGCTGGTCCTAACCAGACTGCCACCAAAGCTGAGTTTGGAACTGTTGAGGAAAGGGAAGAGTTGTAAAAATATTGATTGATTGATTGATTTTAGAGAAAGGTGGGGGGGGGGAGAGAGAGACAACAGTTTGTTGTTCCCCTGATTTATGCATTCATTGGTTGATTCTTGTGTGTGCCCTCACCAGGGATTCAACCTGCAACCTTGATGTGTCAGGACTGGTCTAACCAACTGAGTGACCTATCCAGGAGATTTTTTTAGTAGGAGTTTGAGGTTCACAGCAAAATGGAACTGAAGGTATAGACTTCCTGAGGCAGGACAGTAAGAAGCTAGGAGAATTCTTTGGCAAGTGGAATTGAAAAACCGAGGCAGAGACCTGAACAAACTGCCCAAGCAATTTACAGCCAGATACAGAAGTTCACCTCCCTAAAGGTAGCATCTGGGCCTCACTTGTATTTCAGCTCCAGGCCCAGAAAAGCAGCAACACCAGATGGGTGGCGCCAGGACCAACTGCAGTGACTAATGGTGCTGACCAGTTGGTGCATGACCCTGAAAGAGCACACCTGGAAAATTGATGAATGGTGTCCTGAAACCCTCCTCTGAGACCTACTCTAGGATTCCCACTGCAAGAGAGATTAGAGCCCTCAAGACAAAGGAATCCAGCATCTGCTTTTCCTCTTAGGAGCACCCCCACTCCATTCCCTTCGTCTCTTTCCCTACAGGCACGCATCTCCTAAATTTTAAGGGACCCCACGAGTCTTGCAGCTGGGGAGTGATGGGCAGCAGCAACTTGTCCCAGACTAACCCCTCAACTTGTCTCCAAGGCCCCTTCTCTCTCATTTCCCAGTGGGTCAGAGCAGCCCTGACTAGGCTCTCCTATTGTCTCTTCTGTGCTGGGCCCTTCCTTGTTTCACTGTTCCCAGCTTTAATAAACGTACCCTCGTAGTCGCCTGGACTCATGATGTGAAATCTTTCCTACACAAAGTCAAGGACACACAGACCACCAGCTGGCCCTAGGCAGGCCCGCTCAGGGCCAGGCCCCTGTCCCCACACAAGCACAGTCTCTCCCATTATCAACACCCCCCACAGAGTGATACATTTCTTACAATTGATGGAAAACCAAAATTCAACCAAGTAAATTTGAAGACCTAATTGGCTTTATTAAATCATTCATGAATCAGGAGCATCCCATCTAGCAACTAGAAGGGTGCTCCAAGAGATTGTGCAAAATGGAAGGTTTTTATATGAACAAGGTTGAGGCAAGGGAGATACTAACAAAAAAAAACAAACAAAAAAAACAAGAAAAGAAAGGATTGCATGAGGGCTTAAATGTCTTTTTTTAGGGAAAGAAAAAGGGAAGAGCTCTTACCATGCAGATTGCCTCTTTCTTTGGGGGTGGGGGATATGGAGAGGGACCAGGTGACAGACTACCTTACTGGTGCTTAACCAGAAAATTCCGGACTAATTATTTAAGATTATATTTCTGGGAGAGGTTGAAAATGCAATTAAATTAGATATTAAATCTAAATTTGGTATCCTGGGCTTTAGCACAAGTGATGCCATTTTGGGCCTGTGGTTTTAACCCAACTGATGAGCCTACCTAGACGCATCATTATCAGCCAACAGCCACTCTCACCCAGAATTTGCATTAGGGTTCACTCTTGGCGGCATGCAATGCATGGGTTTGGACAAATGTGTAATGACGTGCATTCACCCTTATTCTACAGTGCAGTCTCACTGCCCTAAACATCCTTTGTGCTCTCCCCCATTCATCTCCCCACCCTCCCTCCTCACTCCTGGCAGCCACTGATCTTACTGTATCCAGGCTTTTGCCTGTTCCAGAATGAATCATGCAGCACGTAGCCTTTTCAGGTTGGCTTCTTTCACTTAGACAATATGAATTTAAGGTTCCTCCACGTCTTGTAATAGTCTGGTAGCTCATTTCTTTTTAGTGCTGAGTTATTTCGTTGTCCAGATGCACTACAGTTTATCCTTTCACCTACTGAAGGGCGACTTGTTTGCTTCCAAGTTTTGGCAGTTGTGAACAAAGCTGCTCTAAACTTCTGGGTTGTTGTGTAAACATAATTTTTATCCTAGGCCTTCAGGGGACGAAGAGTTTGCCACCACAAAATATGCCTTGCGGTGTATCGATTGTTTTAGGCTGGTATTTTTCAGAAACAAAAGACTCAGAAACTTTGACCTTCCCTCTAACCGCCTAACAGAATTTAGATAGAGGTTCTGCTCCAGGAAGGGAACTATGGTCATAGATAACCGTAGCTCAGTATGAACTGAGTGTGATAGGCAGGGCAGCACCCAGCAAGACCCACTTGGTCAAAGGCCTCTCTGTGTCCCACTGTTATAGATGCGCAGCAAACATTTATTTACCAAACATTTGCTTTTCTATCTCTGTGTGAATTGCCTTCCTGTTCTTTGAGTCCAGAACCACAACCCCTTACCCTCTTCTCCTTAGCTCAAGATGGCATATAAGCCGTAACTGCCCAATCTGTCCTCGAGTCTCATGTTTTTATGGAACCTCCATATGTATACATATAATAAATTTGGTCATTTTCTCTTGTCAATCTGTCTCATGTTGACTTGATTATTAGTCCAGCCAGAAGAATTTAATAGAAGGGTAGGAGGAAAATTATTTTTAACTACTCCAGCCTTTTCTCCTTGGCCTCTTGCCCCAGGTCCTTCCTGAGGTCCAGCCTTGATTCTGAGCTTGCTGACCTGAACAGCTTGTTGGCCAGGATTGTATTGGAACAGGAAAAGTCAGCATTTGTGCTGCCTGTCACACCACAATGAGTAAGTAGAGACAATAATTGAATCTTTACAGGCACTTTATTCAGATGGCTGGTGATCTGAGAAGATGGTGGGTTATGTACCCTAAAAACCATTTTAACATCTCAATTCAAGCCAACCTTTTTGTAAGGAGAAGAAAAGTGTAGGTAAGGGGCTTCAAATTCTGGGGATAAGGTTAGTAAGATAGAAGTTGCAGTCCTGACATTCCAGCAATTCTTTGTCTGCATCTGGACATTCCCTCCCTGGAGCATAAAGGCTCAGATACCTTCCTGATTGCTTGCAGTCCTCCTGGGGTACAAAGGTTGGATTGCCTGCGGGCCTCCTGGAGTCAGATAGGCCCAGCCCTACATTCCAGTTCCTGGAACAACAGGTTTCTGTATGCATTAATCACCAAGCCGACTAACTATATAACTGAAGCTAAAAGTTTCTAACTCTTGAGTTCCCCTATCATCCCCCACTGTTAGTCCTAACTATCTTATTTCTAAGGGGTTAGTTTCATAGGGAAGTAATCGTTTTGCTGTTGAGCACGTATCTTACCACTGGAAGGTCTCATGGGGGTTAGGAAGGCACTTAAATGCAGACCCACATAAGGGGCTCATTGTACGCAACAACAAGCTATGACACTGAAAAAGATAAAAAGAATGAAAGCAACAAATGCCTCTCTAAGACCAGAAATACTGGGCAGCCAGGAGGTTAATTTAGACAAATTAATACTGAAGAGCCTCTCTCTTTGTTTATCTTGGACACTACTTCATTCACTTGCTTTACTTTATGCTCTACGGGCTGTGAACTATCAGGTTGAAAGAGCAGAGTCCTTTAAATTCTTCACATCCATGATTATGTCTTGAAAGAAGGTAATCTATAGCTGCATGATTTTCTAGTCCTGCCTCCCTAACTTGTCCTCGTTCTTGACCGATGGCACTGATGGCTCCAGAGGTGGCATTCCAAGCTTTCACCACAGCGCAGGCTAATCTACTTACTTCTATTTTTTTCATCTACTTATTTCTATGTTCAAAGAGGTTATCATGACTGGTACTACACTTATCATCAAAGATACATATTCAGCAGGGCTAAAAGGGTGCAAATCACTGTTACAATCAGGTGCAAGGGAGAGTTCCCACTGAGCCAGAGTCAGGGAGGCTTCTGAGACATAAACACCATCGGTCTTCCCGGAGAGCGTGGTCCCCCAGAACTGTTTGTCGGAATGTAGGAATAAGCAGTCCTTTCATGTACTGGAAACCGTCCCTTAGGCAATTTGAGGTAACCGAACACATAAGATACATCAGTGGTGGTGGTGTAATTTATCTCACGTCCACTGAAAGCATAAAGCAATTTTCAGTACAATTGATAAAAGTTGTACACACTCTAGCTGGGGCTACATTAGTGACTTTTAAGGAAAACACTTTTGAGAACATCCTTTAGAGTTACCACAGGTCCCCAGTTACAACAATGGAGTAGGTTATGGTCTTACTGCTATGTTGAAACAAAGTATAATTTTGAAGGCTCTTCGGGGGAGTAAAAACACCACAAGACATGAAGTGAAAATTTGTTCCACATAGGTTCCTCCCACAAGACAAAAGTCAGAGAGGTTTAGAACATTTTTTGCTAAATATACCCAAATACTTTCATTGCTTTGAAAGGAATAAGTACCCCATAACATGGAGTTAAACAAAAAGTAATGAAAAGAATATGTAATTGTTTTCTAAAGATGACTTTCAGGTCTTCTTTATTTTATTGTTACATTTTACCGATTATGCTATTACAGTTGTCTTGGTTTTTCCACCTTTATCCTCCCGCCACCCAGCACCCCAATTCCCTCAGGCAATCCCCCCACCATTGTTCATGTCCATGGGCCATGCATATAAGTTCTTTGGCTACACCATGTCCTGTACTGTACTTTACATCCCCATGGCTATCCTGTAATTATCTGTTTGTGCTTCTTAATGCCCTCTCCTCTTCACCCATTCTCCTGACCCCCTCCCATCTGGCAACCACCAAAACGCTCTCTGTATCCATGATTCTGTCTCTGTTCTTCTTGTTTGCTTACTTTGTTTTTTGGATTCAATTGTTGATAGATTTGTATTATTTACTATTTTATTGTTCATAGTTTTGATCTTATTTTTCTTAAATAATTCCCTTTAACATTTCTTGAAATAATGGTTTGGTATTGATGAACTGCTTTAGTTTTTTCTTGTCTGGGAAGCTCTTTGTCTGCCTTTTGATTCTAAGTAATAGCTTTGCTGGATAGAACAGTCCTGACAGTAGGCCCACACTTTTCATGATTTTGAATGTTTCTGGCCAGTTCCTTCTGGCCTGCAAAGTTTCTTTTGAGAAATCAGCTGACAGACTTATGGGAATTCCCCTGTAGGTAACTTTCTTCTTTTCTCTTGCTTCTTTTAAGATTTTCTCTTTATTTTTAACTCTTTCCATTTTAATTATGATGTGCCTTGGTGTGGGCCTCTTTGCATCCATCTTGTTTGGGACTCTCCGTGCTTCCTGGACGTGCATGTCTGTTTCCCTCACCAAATTAGGGAAATTTTCTTTCATTATTTTTTCAAATAGATTTCCAATTTCTTGCTCTTTCTCTTCTCCTTCTTGCACCCCTATGATGCAAATGTTAGACTTCTTAAAGTTGTCCCAGAGGCTGCTTATATTATCCTCATTTTTTTGGATTCTTTTTTTCTTCTTGTTGTTCTGATTAGTTGTTTTTTGCTTCCTTATGTTCCAAATCATTGATTTGATTCTCAGCTTCATCCATTCTTCTGTTGTTTCTCTGTAAATTGTTCTTTATTTCAATTAGTGAATCCTTCATTTCTGACTGGATCTTTTTTATGCTGCTGAGGTCCTCACTAAGTTCTCTGAGCATCCTTATAACCAGTGTTTTGAACTCTGCATCTGGTAGATTGCTTATCTCCATTTCATTTAGCTCTTTTTCTGGAGTTTTGATCTGTTCTTTCATTTAGGCCATGTTTCTTTGTCTCATCATTTTGGCAGCCTCCCCGTGTTTATTTCTATGTATTTGGTAGAGCTGCTTTGACTCTGTGTCTTGGTAGTGTGGCCTAATGTGGTAGGTGTCCTGTAGGGTCCAGTAGCACAGTCTCCCTAATAACCCAACTGGGTACTCTAGGTGCACCCTTTGTGTGGGATGAATACACCTTCCTCTTGTAGTTGAGCCTTGGTTGCTGTTGGAAGATCAATGGGAGGGATTTACCAAGGCCAGTCAGCTGCAAGTACTGGCTGTGATCACTGACCACCACCCTCCACCTTCCGTGGAGTATCAGCTGTGCAGGGGCAGGGTGGTGGTGCTCTAACATAATCTGTAGCTGTCCACTGGATGTGCTGGCCCTGGCATTCCCCAGGTGATGCAGGCCAAGGTCAGTCCCCACCTACATTTTGCCCAGGTCTACCCTGCCTGAACTGTAAAGCAATCTGAGATGGCTGCTACATGTGCTGGACTTGGAGATTTCCAGGTGACGACAAGCTGTGAATCTAGGCTGGCTGCTGCTAGTGCCAGGCCTGTGGCTCACTGAGGCCAGCTGTTGCTTGTGTGAGAGGATTTAGGAAGACGTAAAGCATGAGCCAAGACCTGCCATTCATATGGAAAAGCAGCTTGCGTGGGCCCATAAGTTGGGTGGGGCAGAGTGTCTGGGGATCTCCAAGGCAGATCAAACAGTGTTAGCTAGGTTGATGGAGTCTCAGGTATGGCACCAGCTTGTCAGCTCTGTTAGGGGGAAGGTTCAGGAAAGGGACAATGGTGTCTGCTCCCCTTGATGCCAGACACTTCAGTTTCTCCCTGTGTGCCACTGGTGCCCTTCAAGCTGCTACACTGGTGCTGGAGCTCAGAGGGAGTGAGTCTGAGTAGGTAAGTCCATATGTGGGTTCTTTAAGAGGAACTACTTGGGGCTCTAATCATTTCTTCTATTGACTCAATCCCTGCTGGTTTTTGCAGCCAGAAATTATGGGAACTTGTCTTCCTGGCACTGGAACCCTGGGCTGTGGGGCCTGGTATGGGTCTGGGATTCCTCACTCCCAAGATATCCCTCCTAAATTTTTATCTACCACCTGTGGTGTGGGACCATTCCATTTCACATCTGCACCCCTCCTACCAGTTTGTATGGATGTGGTTTCTTTAATTCCATAGTTGTCAGACTTCCATTCAACTCCATTTCTGATGTTTCTGAGTGATAATTGTTCAATATTTTAGTTGTAATTTTGATGTGGTTGTGCGAAGAGGTGAGCCATGTCTGCCTATGCTACCATCTTGACTGGAGGTCCAGTTTCAGGTCTTCTGTGATTCAGTGATCTGTCGTTCTTCCATTGCTTTCTTTACTCTGGTGTAATGAATCCAAGGTTTTATTCCGGACAATTTCACCAGTTGGGGTAGCAAGGAGTACATCCCAAGGTCCAGTCCACTTTTCTTCTAGTTGGCTTTTTGGGGATCCTGTCTTTCAAGTCTTGAGAAGTGCCTTATCTCCAGGCTGAAAGGAATATAGTCAATCTGTAGGGGGAATTATATCTAATACAAGCAAGGACTTTAATTATAGCTAAGGTCTGACTTAAATGTTGTACATAGTTCTTTACCTTCACCTCTTGATCTACATTCATATCTCTCACCACAGTTATAGCCTGAAATGGTCGCCCATACACAATTTCATAAGGACTCAATTGAATCCCACTTCAAGGAGCCACCGTTATCCTGAGCAGGGCAATAGGTAAAACTTATCCCAATGGAGATGAGTTTAACACAGTTTGGCTATATTTTTCTTCAAGGTGTGATTCATCTTCTCTACCTTTCCAGAAGCCTGAGGTCTCCATGCAGTATGGGGTCTCCACTTGATTTCTTAAAATTTACTAACCTTCTGTGTAACTTCTGAAATAAAAGCAGGTGCATTATTGCACTGGATGTTGCCAGGTAGGCCAAAGTGAGGGATTATTTCCTTCAGTAAGGCTTTCACTACCTCCGAGGATTTCTCAGTTTTGGTAGGCTAGTCTTCTACCCACCCTGAAAAGGTGTCAACAAAGACAAAGAAATGTTTCCATCCTTGGACCCTCAGAGTCTAGGTAAAGTCTATTTTCCAGTTCTCAAATGGGCACTGTCCTTGGTATTGTTTCCCTTCTTTCTTTTGATGGGGATCTGTCATGGGGTTGTTCTTCTGGAACACAACACATCTAGTTATTACTTTTTGTACGACTTTAGAAATTCCAGGACCTGTGAGCCACAGTTTATAATATAGGAGGTTAATGAGTTTCTTCCGTAGTGAATGGCCTCCTGCGTATGCTTCATGACTGGCTCTACTAAATGTCCAGGAAGCAGTATAACTCCTTCCTTATTCTTTGTCCATCCACCGTCAGGACCTCCTTCATCAAAACCCCAATTCTCAGCTTTCTCTAAGTCTGCAGTCAAATATTCAATGTCAGATTGTGACAAGTCTAGGACAGGTACCAAAGGCATTATGTTTCTTGAGCAGCCTCTTTTGCTGCTTGATCAGCCAGGTTGTGTTCCTCTGGCCTCTTCAGTGTCCTCTTTTTGATGCCGAGGGCAGTGCATGACTGCCACCTGTAAAGGTACCCAGACAGTTCTAAAAATTTTAAAATTTCTGCTACATGCATAGTCTCCTTTTTATTGGCAGTCATAGTCCTCTTTCCTTCCAGATGGAGCCACGTACATGCAAAATTAGGAAAGCGTACCTCAAATTTTGGTATACACATGCACTCTTCTTTTGTGCAACAATTCCAGTACCCTTGTCAGCGCAGTCAGTTCAGCTTCCTGAGCAGAGTTTCCCTGTGACAAGGCCTTGGGCTCCACTATTCCTCCAAGAGTCGAAACTGCATAGCCTTCCTGATTTCTTTTTCCACATAACTGCTTCCATCTGCATAGAGAGTCCAGTCTGCCTCTTCTAGAGGATAGTTCTTCTATAGATCAATTCTGCTAGAATAAACTTCAATTCTTTCAGCACAGCCGTGTATTGGCATGGCCAAGTCAGGCTCTGGGAGAAGGGAGGCACGATTTAACTGACAGTTTTGAGGGAAACTTTGGGATTGTCAAGAAAAACTGCTTGGTACCTGCCCATTCTTCCAGCAGCAAGCCACAAATTTCCTTTTTGCTCTGGCAGGGTCAACACTTGCTGGGGTGCAAAAATGGTGATAGGCTGTCCCAAGGAAAACTTTTCAGCTTCCTGTAAAAGCTTGCCAGGGGCTGCCACAGCTCTCAATCTGGACAGTGTGATCTAGTTTCTTTGACGAGTATGTGATGGGATGGGAAATGTCACTAAGCATTTGGGTGAGATCTCTGAGGGCAATGCCCTTCCTTTTATGAACATAAAACTGAAAGGGCTTTAGTAGGTTTGGAGGCCCCAAGGCTGGTGTAGAAGCCAGGCATGTCTTCAGGGACTCCAAATCCTGAGAGAATCCTTTCTCCATTCTAAAGGGCTATATTCTGGTCCTTTCGGAGCTTCATACAGTGATTGAGCAATGAGCCCAAAGTTTGGAATCCAAATGCTGCAGTAGCCTTCCATTCCCAGAAATTCTCTTAACTGTTTCCTGGTATCAGGAACTCTCGTTTGAATTATGGTTTCTTTTCTGTTAACAATAAGACTCCTTTTGCTAGGTTTAAGCAGGAACCAAAAAACCTTACTGTTTTTTTGGAAAATCTGGGCCTTCTCTGCTGATACTTTATAGCCACAAGATGCCAGATGGCTCAAGGTAGCTATAGTGTTAGTTAAACATTGCTGGACTGATGTCCTGGTAATTAAGAGGGCATCTATATATTGTAACAGAGTTCCCCCTTCTAGTTTTAGGTCCTTTAAGTACTGACTCAGGGTCTCCCCCAAAATTGTGGGGGCATTCTTGAACTCTTGTGCTAAGATTGTCCAGCAATACTGAGTCTCCAGGTCCTGCCATTCAAAAGCAAACACCAGTTGAGAATTTTGATCAACTGGGATGCAAATAAAGTCATCTTTTAAGTCAAATATGAATACCAGAGGCTGTCCCCAGGTATACTATTCACCAAAGTATACGGATTTGAGTCAGTGGGGCAAATGTCCTGTGCAATGTCATTTATGGCCCTTGTACAAATCGATGCTCATTTAAGTGGGGTTTCTTAACAGGCAATATATGGGTGTATTGTATGGGAAGCAACAGGGCCAAATAAGCCCATATTCTTGAAACTTCTGGATTATTGGGTGTATTCTTTCTAGGTTCTCTTTCTTCAAGGGACACTGAATCTTATTGGGCGTCCCTGCCCCTAGCTGGAGGTCAGTTTTTATAGGGGAAGCTCACTTAGCCCTCCCTGGCTTTCCAGCAGCCCACACAATGGGGTTTACCTGATTCGCAATTTCTTCTGGCCCAGGCCACTTTTCTTCTTCTTCCCTCTGCTCCACAAGGAACTGCTATGGAGGGACATGTAGGCAGAGCTGTTGTTTGTCTGGAGAGAAAGTGGTCTGAGCATGAAGTTTGTACAGCTGGTCTCTTCCCAGGAGAGGAATTAGACACTCAGGAGTGTATAAAAATTTATGGCTTAAAACCATATTTCCCACAGCACATTCAAATGGCTTCAAGACAAATGAGCTTTCAGGGCTTCCAGAATTCCAGGTACAGTTACAGCCTGCTGTGATGACTGTTGGAGGTCACAGAATATGTTGCTTGGGTAACAACAATCAAAAAGTCTACAATTTGTCCCTCTACTGTTAGTTTCACCTGAGGTTCTTGGGAGGTGACTTTAACAGGTTGTTGTGATGATAGAACCTTTGGGCCTTGCCCTTCATCGTTTGAGATATTTCTTTTCTCAGCATAATTCTTGAGTTCTTAGACTCTGACTTCCATTTTCCTCACTCGGGGCACTCATTTTTCCAGTGCCCCTTTCCAATACATGCACTGATCAATGGCAAGCATTTTAGATGGGAGATGGGAGTCAGGTGCCTCATGGAATTGCCATGTAGCCTGACCCAAGAAAATAGTGACCACTTAGGCCTTTTTCTCTACACTATTACTATAAACTTTGAAGGCAATGTTGTCTACTAATTGGGAAAGATTTATGCCTGCTCCTCCTTCTGAAGTTTCTTTCTGATGTCATGTGCACTTTGAGAGATAAAGATCGTAGTTACCGTTCTAGTATTTTCAGGGGCTTGAGGATCCAAATCGGTATATTCTCTATAGGCCTGGTAGATTCTTTCAAGAAATTCAGAGAAGTCCTCCGTGGTCTTTTTTTGTACTGCCTGCACCATATTCAGACTTTTCTGCTTAGGGACATCTTTCCTCATCCCCTCAAGGGTGCATCTCTTATAATGCTCTAAGAGAGGACGGTCATTCTCTTTAGGATCCTAGCTGGGCTTGGTTGAAGTTACTGCCTCAGTAAGGTTAGGAGCACCATCTGGATTTTCTTGGTGCAGTCTTCAAGCCTCTTCATCTGCCTTATCCAGTACCAACTCTGCTCATCCCCTATAAGCAAAACATACAGCAAGGCTTCTATGTCTGCCCAATTGGGCTGGTGGATGGCAAAAATTGATGTTAACTAAGTCATTTTAATAGGATCATTCCCATAGGAAGGATTTGAGTTTTTCCAGTTTAACAGATCTGATGTAGAAAGCAGAGTGTGTGCCCATTAATATCCAGTGATCTGGCCCTTTGGTCACACTCCCACTGGAAGTCTTTGCAAAAGGCATGGCCTTGTCCTGGTGGGGGCTTGTCCTCCACCAAATATGGTTCCATGATGGATTCAGGGTGGAGAGACCAGTTCAGGCTCACCTCCTCCAGGCCCCTCAGCTGAGTAAGGAGGAAGATGCCCCAGGCCTGGAAGAGCTGTGGGAAGCCTGACCATGCTCAAAGCAGCCAAAACATCCTGATCTTCCTGGGCCCTCTCTTCTGAGCTTCTGCTCTCTGCCACAGGCAAAGTTCCTTTTCTCTGGACCATTAATCTATTTCTTTTTAATCCTGCAGCTTTATTATGTAAAGTCATAGAGGCCTGTACATAAGGTATTTCATTCCATTTCCCTGATTTTTGACAAAACTGTAATTGCCATATAGTATAGTAATTTAAAGACCCATTCAGTGGCCAGCACTCTCCTGAGTTCAGATTATACATAAGCCAAGTAGTATTATAGTAAAAAATCATTTTCTTTTTAGTTATAGGTTTATAAGCATAGGTCGGCCAATCAGCCAAAATTTGTCCCAAAGGGCTATTTCTTGGAATGGAGGCTCTCCTTGCCCCGCACCCCCCCACCCCACCCCACCCCACCCCACCATTCTACCAGACAGAGCTCTGTAATATCACACAAATGAAACCAGAAGGCATCTTAATTCCTGATGACTGATCTAAATTGTAACCTAGGACTATAATTCTGAACCAGAAAGTGCAGCAGTTCAATAGAAAGTGAAGGCGACCAGGCATGCCAAGAGTCAGAGGAGACCCCCCAAGTGAAATCACTTGACAGCTGCTAGGAAGTCTCCAAATCTGCACCATGGGGTTCCCCAATCCAGGCAGCCAACAGGACTCTCCACCAAATATCCAGACTTCCAGAGTTCTGAAGCTGTCCCAGAAAGCGTCGCCAGAAGATGAAATTGGAAAAGCCAGCATTTATGCTGCCTGTCACTACCAGAACCAATAAGTAGAGACAAAAATTAAATATTCATGGGTGTTTTATTCAGATGCTGGTGACTTGAAAAGATGGTCTGTTAGGTACCCTAAAAACCATTTTAACTCACATCTCAATCTGACCTTTTTATAAGGAGAAGAGTAAGTAATGGGTTTAGAATTAGGGGAAAACTTTCTGTCTTGTGATTTTCCCAGCATCCCAGCTATTCTTTATCTGAGTCCCCATGTGTTCTCCCTGGAGCACGAAGGCTCAGATACCATCTTGAGCCCTTGCAGTCCTCCTGGGCCACATAGCGCGGGTTGCCTCTGGGCCTTCTGGAGTCAGGGTAGATCTGGTCCTACATTCCGGTCCCTAGGTCCCTAGAACAACAGGTTTCTATATGCATTAATCATCCAGCCGACTATATAACTAAAGCTAAAAATTTTTAACTCTTGAGTTTCCCTGTCAATATCATTTGTATAACGGCCTCACAGACACTGACTGCTTACTATCCAAACTTCCGAGTATCATGTGTTTATAATTCTATGTTTAAGAGTTGGGGATGGGAGTGGCAACAGCTGAAAAAGCTAAGCCAGGCTTAAGGAAAGAAAGAAGATACATGGCTCTGAGTCAAGGTTCTCAGTTTGTAAACAACGGAAATGAACTCCTTCTAACCTAAGGGGAAGAGTAGTCTCAAATGATATAGCTTGCAGATTTAAACGAAGAGATAAAGCATGAAGCCCTGAAGATGATAGAAACCATAGTAGTTTGGGGGCTAGAACTCTCCTCAGGGTTCTGCTATCAGAATTAATCAGCTTCAAAGGTTTTTGAAATCTTTCCCGGCCTGGGGCACTGCTGAGGCACAGCTCAGGCCGGGAAAGATTTGGGCGGCTTAATTGATGGTCGCACCAAGACTGTATGCCATGGGGTCTGGCCAGTCCTCCGAAGAGAAACTTAGATGAAATTACCAGACTTAGTGTTAGTGCTGGGGAACATTTCAACAACATATACTCACTTTGTTAATCTTATGAAGAAGCCCACACAAGACAACTTGCTGATCAATCAAATTTTGTACAGGGTATATTTCTTAATTAATTATGATCTTAAGATAGATACATCTGGTTTTAGTTTTTCCATATAGGCTCTATTATTTTGATAATTGTTTTTAAATTCAATTTTAGCTGATTATAACCCAGACAAGAAAAAGCTAAAGGAGTTTATCACCACCACACCAATATTACAAGAAATGTTAAAGGGACTTTTTTTAAGAAAAAGAACATACATATGAATAATAAAATGGCAATAACCACATACCTTTCAATAATCACCTTAAATGTAAATGGATTAAATGCTCTAATTAAAGACATAGGGTAGCTGGGTGGTTAAGAAAATAAGACCCATGCATATGCTGTCTACAACAGATCCACTTTTGACTGAAAGATGCACAGAGACTGACAGTATAGCAATGGAAAAAGATATTTCATGAAAATGGAAACAAAAATAAAAAGCTAGGGTATAATGCTTATGTCAGACAAAATAGCCTTTATTTATTTAAGATGTTATTTATTTATTTATTTTTAGAGAGAAGGGAAGGGAGGGAGACAGAGAGGGAGAGAAACATCAATGTGTGGTTGCCTCTCATGTGTCCCCTACTGGGGACTGGCCTGCAACCTAGGCATGTGCCCTGACTGGGAATCAAACCTGCGACCCTTTGCTTCACAGGCCCACACTCAATCCCCTGAGCTACAAAATAGGCTTTAAAACAAAGGCTATAATAAGATACAAAGAAGGATGTTTTAAAATGATATACAGATCCATCCAACAAGAGAATATAACCCTTGTAAACATTTATACACTCAGCACAGGAGCACCTAAATATATAAAATAAATATTGACAGACACAACAGGAGAGGTGGACAATAATGCAGTAATAGTAGGAGACTTTTAACACCCTATTGACATCAATGGATAGATCTTCCACACAGAAAATCTGCAAAAAACCCCCCAAAAAATCCTACTGGCCTTAATTAAACCAGATATTTTGATATTTGATAACTGATATTTTTATGGCATCTCACCCCAAAACTACAGGATATACATTTTTTTCAAGCGCATTGTTTACAATAGCCAAGATATGAAAGCAAACTAAGTGCCCATCATTGGACAAGTGGATAAAGATGTGATACATATATACAGTGGAATTTTACCTGGCCATGAAAAAGAATGAAATCTTAACCATTTGCAACAGCATGGATGGACCTAGAGGATATCATGCTAAATAAAATAAGTTAGAGAAAAACAAGTACCATATGATTTCACTTATATTGGAATGTAAAGAACAAAATAAACGAACAAACAGGATCAAACAGGAACAGACACAGAGCACAAAGTGGTGACTGCCAGATGGGAGGACGGCTGGGGGACTGGGTGAAAAATGTGAGGAACAAGAAGTAGAAACTGGTGGTTACAAAATTGCCGTGGGGATGTCAAGTGCAGCATAGGGAAAACAGACAATAATATTGCAATGCCTATGAATGATGCCTGGTAGCTACAAGACTACCTACTATACTGTATACCTGAAACTAACATAAAATAATATTGCATGTCACTGATATTTAAAAATTTTGTATAAGAAAATATAGCTGGTTATATTAATTTACTCTGCATCTAGTGCTTTTGATTAAGGCTTCAAGAAAATTATATGTTAACTACTGTGGGAAAAAAGGGGTTCTATGGAAAGTAACCTCATAGGGTGATCTAATCATAAATTTCTCACTGGGCAGGTCATGGTGGGTAGTCATGCTCCAGACATATAATTTTTTAGTAGGGCTTACTTTTGCCTTAAGCAAGCCCTCTTCATTGTTTATGTGTATCTATGTTAACACATCTTTAAAATTCCCCTTCTTAGACCCATCCTCCTAAAGCATAATCACCCTCAAGAGAGCACATAATCTTTTTTTTTTGGAGAGCATATAATCCTAACTATCCTGAAATCCAATCCATTTTGCTTAAAAGAAACTGTAAAACTGTTATTCTCTGAGGCCTTTAAGATCTTGCTCCCCAGCATATTTTATCAGTTTAGTCAAATAAACACTTAAAACAGGTTTGAACTTTTGTTAAGTTCTTATTTACTTCCTGTAGTGCAGCAGGGGTCCCAAGAAGTCCACCCAGGACCACCTTGCAGATCCAGACCTGATGCTCGGCATGAGTAAGAGCCCACTGCGCCCCACCAGCTCCCCAGTTTGCACTGGGTGAATTTGGATGAGCCTTTTCTCGGAATTGTGGGCTGCCTTGCTTTAAGCAGCAGGCCATGACTTTATTTAAATTGTTCTTAGAAAATCTTCCAGGTGGAGGATATTGAGATAACCAGGAGAAAGGGGAAAAAATGAGTTTCTACTTTTAATTATAGCCTTTTAATTGGATTGCTTGCTGAGAGATTTCAACAAAATCTTTGCTGGTTAAATGAAAGACTCAACTATCTTTAGCTCTGAAAGAGAAAGAACTTCAACTCAAATGGCCAGTAGGGTGGTGACAGTTGTCTCAATCTTTGAATACGGAGTGGCAGAAATGGGCACCACAAGGCATCCAGTACGGTTATGCAGGCAATCCTGGGTCAACTGGCAGAGCCCAGTGAAGAAGGGCAGGATGGTGAGTCCTTGTGGAATGCTTGTCCTACATCCCCAGACTAGAGGAATCCGGTGGAGCAAAAAGGAATATGTGGCCTATCTCTCAGAGAGAAAAAAGCCCTCACTCCTGCCTAGACAGGCTTTTATTGATATTCTAGGCACATTACATCCAGGATGGTTCTCATTAACTATGCACAGGTTGTCTTTGGGTGGATACCTTTTATAGATAACAAAGGAAAGAATGTTGCCAGTTGCTTCAAAGAGAAAGGTCATTTACAAATGTAAAGGAGAGACAGCTGAGCTGTTTACATTCATGCTTGAGAGTTCTAGCACAAGTCACAGTAAACTTCTGCTGTCTCCATCCCAGGTGAGGGAGTTTTTGCAAGAGCAAGTTTAAAAGTAGCATAGGGACAATGCATACCTGATTCTCCATGGGAGACCTATCCACAGATGTTCCCTGCACGCCAACATGCATCTGTCTGCTTTTAGAACCAGAGCTGAGCCACAGGTCACATTGCACACGGATAGGTTCCCTATAGGCAGGGACTCCTGGAATGGGTTCACTCTGAGAGTGGTGCTTTCCAAGGACCTGTACCTTGGAAAGCATCGTGGTTGTGGTGGCATCTGGTAAGTTATTGCTGGCTCTTTCTCATATATTCGTAGGTGACTAAAGTTGTCTGTGGGGTTGCCTGAGAAAAAATATCCTATAGGTTGTGAAGTGGTTCTATAGGGACATTCATGACATTAGGCTCATCTGGAGACATGCCTGCAAAGGCTGGTTTTCCCTAGAAGTTTGTTCAGACTCTACACATCTCAAAATTAACATGGGGAATTGTGCCTCCAAGGTGACAAAGCCCCCAACTGTCAGTCTCCAATAAATACTAAGATGGCCAAGATGAGGATCCTCTGACACTTCTAAATTAATCTTTTGCACACATGATTAGAAAAAAATAGCAAAATAAAAAGAAAGAGAAAAAAAATCCAGCTATAAATTTTGCAAAATGAATAGAAAACATTTAATTGGCCTCTCACACCTTCAAAATGATTTATTAAAAAAAAATGATTTTTAGCCCTACCTGGTATGGCTCAGTGGATTGAGCACTGGCCTGTGAAACTTAAGGCTGGTGGTTCGATTCCCAGTCAGGGCACATGCCTGGGTTGGGGGCATGTGAGAGGCACCCACACATTGATATTTCTCTCCCTCTCTTTCTCTGTCCCTTCTCCTCTCTCTAAAAATAAATAAAATCTTAAAAAAAAAAAATCTTTATTTATTTATTTATTCTTAGAGGGGAAGGGAAGGAGAAAGCGAAGGACAGAAACATCAATGCAAGAGAGAGACATCAGTTGGTCTGATCAGGACTGAACCTCCTCACCACTCTTCACATACAACCCAGGCATGTGCCCTGACTGGGAATCGAACCAGTGAGCTTTTGCTTTGTGCGACAATGCCCAACCAACTGAGCCATACTGGTCAGGACCCAGAAGGAGGGTTTAGATAAATGGATCAACCTATGATGTCATTTAGGTGTCAACCCAATTTTTTGGTATTAAAAATGGCTGTTCTTATTTTAAAAGGGTGAAGTTCATTTGGAACTTGACTTGTTAAGGACAGATAAAAATTGCAAATGCCTCCAAAATAAAATTTGGATATAACTGTTCTTTTATAAACGAGTGAGTTTTTCTTATGGCTAAAAGGTCTCTGTTTGATTCTATGTGTATATATATACACACACACACTCACACATTGTAAATGTCAAAATTTTCAGTCTCTGCATGGCATTTTTAAAATTAATTTAAAGGCAAGCACTTGTAAGGATTGGGTATTCTAAAATTCTCAGAAATATGGTAACTAACTAAAATGTTTTTCAAGTTCACATGATCTAAGGTTAATCATTAGTAAATAAAAGCTAGTTTAAGTTTGTTTAAATAGAATAGGCATGTCTTTGAGTGACTGATATTAAATATAATATTTATATTTTACCTGGGTTTTACAAAAATAAGTTTATATTAATAATTGATGTTGATTTTTATGAAATATGTTTTTAGAGGTTATAAAATGAAAATGTCATGGAAAGCATTGTAAAATAAGTGATGAAAACACTTCTAGGGTATATTATATGGGTAAATAATGGTTGTAGATTAAACCACTAGCTGGGTCCATGGGAAACCCAAAATGGTGACTTGGTTCTTTCCATCGCCCTGCCATCATCACAGTACCTGTAAGCTGAACTTAGATGAAGGAATTTATGAGCTGACATTTTAAAAGGAGACATCTTACACTATTGACAAGGTTTGATAAGGTCACTTCAAGAAAACGCCAAATAAGTAATCGCTTCCTTTCACAGCAAACTCCTGGGAGACAAGGACTTTAAAGATCCTTGACTGCCACCTGGATATTTGGGGAATTTTGATAGTACATCTCTCTAACCTTGTTGGAAGGGACTTTATCAGGGGCCTAACCAAGAATGGATATCTACCCCTGTCTCTGACATTCACTGCCACCTACAATGGTCATCAAAGACTCCACTGGGATGAGAAGCTGCTGACAAGGCCTGTACACTTATGGACTGGTATGGAACTCAGAATCCATTGTTTGATTGTCTTTACCTGTCTGCTAATGACATTAGTTGTAACAATAATTACATTTGTCCTTTGGGTTTTTCTAAACAGTTCAACTGTTTATGATTACATGTATAAAAGCTGTTAATACTCTCTTAATGGCTTATGTATGTGATACTAAAGGCCAAATACAGGAAAATAAGGCTGGTGGTAAAATTTGGATCATGATAATTCAAAGGATAGAAACGATCCAGAGTGGATTTTTTCCCCCACAATGAAGGCCAAAATCCTTGGCTGCCTTCCATTGACCTGTTCTTCCCTTTTGGGGGAAAATTCAGCCTCGACAGATATCCCATGATTACTGCCCTATCCTCAATGGCGCACTGTTTCAACAAGATGATGATACTGAGACTTCCTAGGAATGAGCCTTCCTAGTGCTGTGAGATCACACTAATCCGACCAAAAGGTTGATCATTAATGCATCATTCAAATTGATCTATGACCAATTTGGTTTGCAGACAAACCAAATTTAATTATGTATATATGTATGGGAACCCCACATACAGGAGTCAAAAACTTCTTATTGAGAACTTCCTATTCAACTCTTTCTCCAACTCATTTCTGATGCATTTCATGATTGCAATCCTGGGTTAAGTGAACCAGAATTACTGATACTTATTAATACTGAGGATTTATTTTAAAGGTATGATCAATTTTTCCATTGTCACCCCCAACACTCTTCCCAAATTATCCAATCAAAGCCCAGATACCATAATAATCTAACACTCCCCTTGGTTTCCCAGCTGTGTGCTCTCATTTGCTGCAATGAATAATAAAAGAAACTTTTTCAATTCCTGATGTATTGGCCTTAAAGATTTTGACAGGACCAAAAGACCTATCAACTAATGGCAATAGATTAATTTTATTTTGGTCCTGATTTGAATAAGTGAACAATAGAAAAACAAATATTTACTAAAATGAGAAATTTGAACACTGAATATTTGAGCAATAACTTTTTAAATGGTGGGATAATGGTCTTGTGGTCAGGTTTTTTGTTTTTAAAGAATAGTTATTTTTTAGAGGAACATGCTTAAACATGTATAGGTGAGATGATATGATGTCTGATATGTGCTTCCCTAGGGGGAGAAGTAACTAGAATTATGGACAATCACAATAGTCAGAATGCCAGTAATTGTTAAGAGGTCATCAATGAGTAACGTAATTATTATGTACCTGAATATGATTGAAAATTTCCAAAGACCTTCTTAAAAAAATTCTTTCAAGAGGGGGAAAAATTATAAGATCAAATGAATGTCCACAGCAAGGTATCTCAAAAGAGTTATGCATTCCGCTTACAAGGGCCTGGGCTTTCTCTTTTCTTTCGCACACCTGAATCAATACTGTTTAGTAGGTGTTCCTAAGTGTCTCAGGCAGATAAATGTCTGAATTAATGAAACTGTATGTAGAACTCAGGCATGCCCGGAGCTACAATTAATTGGCTACTCTGACATCCCACCGGCTGCTCCTTTCCTTCCGTACGTCTCTGTCTCCACCCCAGACTTTCTGCACACACCAAGATGGTGGGTCAAGACAGCAACATGTCATTCTTCCTCTCTGAGCATGCGCAGGCTCTGGGGCTGCGCAGGCGCTTTCCCGCCTCCCTTCCCGACCTTGGTGGATTGCGCCTGCGCTGTGGGGAGCAGCTCCTGCTCGGCCTAGGGGTGGCCGCAGTCTCAGTTTGAGTGCGGCTGAAGAGGCTGGGTGGGATAAGATGAGGCTTTTGCTACTGCTCCTGGTGGCGGCGTCAGCGTTGGTCCGGAGCGATGCCTCGGCCAACCTGGGCGGCGTGCCTAGCAAGAGATTAAAGATGCAGTACGCCACGGGGCCGCTGCTCAAGTTCCAGATTTGGTGAGTCAGTGCGCTGCGTCCCGGTCGCCCCGCGGCGCCTCCGCTCCGTGCCTCTCGGTACACCAGGCCCCGGCTTCGCGGCCTAGCAGGACGGACCTCCCCCGGCCCGGAAGAAGGGCGCCAGCAGCCTTCCGCAGTCTGCCTTCTCCCGGTCCCTTCCCAGGACGGCCAGGCTTCCCTCTTTTCCTCCAAGCACAACTGCTTGCTTCTTTTTTGCTTCTTAGAATGGTGGGAATGGGTAAAGGGAGAGCATGAGAAGGTTAAATACTGAAAGGCGAGGGCGTGGGAACACTTGTCAGTGCGGAGGACTGATCGGTGGTGTCACGCCATGGCTTCCCCTGCAGCCTACGGAGCTGGGTGTGAGTTGGCGCAGCCTTGGTGGAGGAGCTCCCAGCGTTTGCCACCCAGTTTACTTTTTCTCTCCCCTTTCCGAGGGTTATGCCAGGCAGCCGAGTCACTGCCCCGCTAGGTGAAGGTTAATTCGGGTCATTGAAGGGGACCCGCGAGTGATAGACACCTTTTTTCTCCAGGAGCTGTCTGCCTGGTGACTGAGTAAGGGAGTAGGGCTCCTGACAGCCCGAGGGCGTGGATCGGGCTGGGGAGGCTGATTCTCAGTTTGCAATTTCCAAAGTGTGTTTGAAAAAGGATTGTGTGTTCTTCTGATAACCGTTCTCCCAGGGACAACTGGATTGTCTCCCCCTTCCTCTCTACACCCACCTCCCGGGGATTGTCTGCCCTGGCGTCTCTTCTACCTTTCAGATTTCCTCTTGCGCATTCAGAGAAATAGAAAATTCCCTTAGTTTTGGACTTTGTACTTTAAGTGATTTTGTTGTTACCTAGTTAAGTATTAGAGCAGTAATGCATTGTAATAAGGTAAATGGGTTTGGGGAAGATTTGAAAGACTCATATTTAAAATAAGTAAGCATGATAAAATGGCAGAAATTAGAATTATGTATTGCAAAAGGTGACTTTTTTTTTTAAAGAAAGGATGATCAGATTAGTAAATCATTAGAGCACTGATACTTTGGAGTATTGGTGTTGGCCAGAATGCATTTAAAATCAGCGTTTTCAAACTTCATGTATTAACGTAAGGGTACTAAAAGTTTAGACTTTCTAATCAAACTAGCTTTTTGCTTAATCTTTAAAGACTAGGCAAGTTTAAAAAAAAACAGGAAGAGACCTTTAAGAGTCAGAAAATAAGAAGGTGAGACTTTATTTTTTGAGTGAAAACTAAAAACCTTGAGATTTTTGTGATTAAAAAAAGTTCTCTGTACTGTTTACTATGGTATATGCCTGACATATATCATGTCATATTGTACTGCAAATGGGATACAGGGCTTGACCATTTTCATTCACTTTTTAATGAGAAGCTGGCAGTCATATTAGGAACCTGTTAATACTGTAATTTTCTTAAGGCTTAAATGTGATACTTTTGGTAGTATAAAAAGTAGTATAAAAAAGACGGCAATTCCCACATTGTATAATTTTTCTATTTTCTATCTTTGTATCTCTTGGTTTCACATGTGGTTTTCACAAAATACTCTTCTTTTATAGTTGCTTATATTGGAATACTTGTCACGGTAACGTGTACCTTCCACTAAGGGCATTCATAACAAAGTATTTACAGTGGGTAAAACAATGTAGGGGAGAGCATTTAGTCCTTCATATTAAACTGAAAAAAAAATCCTAAGTACTGTATTGCAGTTGAACTTTTGATGCTTGGTTTTTGTTTCTTTTTATTCCTCCTTCCTTCCCTCCCTCCCTCTTTTTCTCTCTCCCTTCCCTCTCTCTCCTCGCTTCCCTCTCTCTCTCAACACACTTGTCCGAAAAGCCTAGTAACAATTTTCTTTTTTAGTCACCCTGAGCGTGTAGTACATACAGAAGTGCTTTAATTTTTCTTTTTCTTTTTTTAAAAGATTTTATTTATTCATTTTTAGAGAGAAGGGAAGGGAGGGAGGGAGAGAAACATCAGTATGTGGTTACCTCTCATGCGCCCCCTACTGGGGGCCTGGCCTGCAGCCCAGGCATGTGCCCTAGCCTGGGAATTGAACCCTTTGGTCTGCAAGCCGCCATTCAAGCCACTGAGCCACACCAGCCAGGGCTTGCTTTCTTTTTTTAATCTGCAGATGAGAAATAACTTTATTAACAGCCGTACTAACTACAGGTGAATTTAGCTTGTTTGTTACTTTTTCCCTGTAGAGATTAATTTGTATGTAGTAAGGTAAATACTGGGTTTCTGGCTTTGGTAGAAACTTTTGGACATTTATTTGCAAGATTGTTTGGGAGTGGAGGGGAAGCTGAGACAATTGAGGATAAATATGTGAAAATTGTTTTAATTCTATTTGAAATCTGAGTGCTATAAAATAGTTTTTCATTAATTATCACTGTTTACAAAGATGGTACTGTTTTTACTTTCTTTCAGTTGCTTTTGTCCCTTATTTTATATTTCTCATGACTACTATAACTTAATAGATCATCTGATATTGTATCACTTTTGTAATTGCTAAAAGAACAAATGAGTAACAGCACACAAATGGAATTGAAGGGAGAGAGATCAGGTGTGCAAAATAGCTTAAAACAAACTTGATTGTTTTACGTTTGTGTAAAAATATTCATTCAATACTTGCTTGTGCCAGGGACTAAAGATACTATGACAGATCTGTCTGGTGAACAAGACAGATATGGCTCCTTATGAAGCCTACAAAAATGGCACAGTGTTACTTTACTTACCTGAGCGGTTTATTATGTCAGTCGATTGAGCAATCCAATTGGGTAAGTTTGAGGATGCTGATTTCATGTTTGGGGAAAAAGTTTATCCTGCTTATTTGGATATTTAAACATTGAACATAAAAAAGGAAGTTCTCTAATCAGAACTTAAAGTTCCATTCTCACATTTTCCTTTCTTGTTATTTTTATGTGTAAATGCATTCTGACAGGTACTGTTTGACGTAGTTTGTATGCATGCTTAAATTTTCCCACATATATGACTTAACATGTAATTAAACCTATAGTACTTAACTAGTTATTGTGGCTTAAACTGTACAGTTAATAGTTACTTGAACATGTGACAATTGATTTATTAGGAATAGTAGATAAAATAAAGATTTCAAAACATAAGCAGAATATAGCAGAGCTTTCCAATTTTTGTTAATTTAAGAATCCACTGCTGTATTTTTGGGACAACCAAATTATAAATGGAGTTTTAAGACATAAATGAAGCTACTTCTACTAAAAGAAAAGAGTTCATTTAAATTTGTACCAGCTCAGCTTTTGTTTCCGTGGTAGGGAGGCAAGAAAATAAAGACTGATGTAGATGGTGATAGTGATCAAGATAGTAAAATGCTGACTTGAAGAAAGCTGAGCAATTGTAAGTTGTAGAGATCATGTTACTGTAGATTTAATGGTTGCATGTTCAACAAATATTTGAGCATCTGCTCTGTGCAGGCACTTTGCTTGGTGCTGGGAATCCAGTTCAGTGCTGTCATAGATGTTACAGGCAAAAGTGGGAAGCAGTCATTATCCATGAACAACACATTTAAATTACAGTTCTGTTAAATACTGTGAGGGAAAGTTACATGGCATGAGAGAGGCCTAGTTAGGGTACCAGGGAAGGTTTCCAAGAGGAAATGAACTTTGAACTGATTATTTGAAGGGTAAAATTTATTTAGATAGAGCTTTTAAGCAATGGGAAACATATTTAGTGGCCTTGTAAGTGAGAGAGAACATGATTTCTTAAGGAGGCCAGGGTGGCGTGGACCCTGGATGGTTTGGCAGGCCATGTTAAGAAAAGATTGGCTAGGATCTCTGTGGAAAAGGCATTCCAGGGGCCAAAGAATAGATGTGGGGAGAGCCTCTAGGGGAACTGTTGGAATTGCCCAGGCAAGAGATGATGGATCTTGGAATAATAGAAAGGTGGTAGTAGAAGCAGAGAGTAGAGGGGATAGAGATCTTTAGGAGATAAACTTGGCAGTTCTTGATGATGGATTACATATTTGAGGAGGAGAGAAGTGTCAAAGATGACTTATGAGTTCTGGAGCAATGCTGTGCCATTCACTAGAATGATAAAGGAGACAGATTTTACAGGGTTTTTTTGTGTGTATGTGGTGGGGGGAAGGGAAAGGGAGTAATCCTGAATTTTTAAGACTGAAAACACAGTAGCCAGGGGAAAATCCTACAGAATAATTTTCATTTCCCCCATATAACCACAGTAACTGAAACTAAAAACTTAAATAACAGCTACTGTGTTTCACCAAACTTAAGACATGTAAAATACACCATTATTTTATATACCACCCAGAAGAAAAAAATACTGCCATTTAAACTGTGACACACTAATGATTATAAGATAAATCCTTATTTTTTAAAAAGATGCTAAAACAGGGAACGCACTTAGAATCAATGAAATAAATGAGTAATAAATAAGTTGATCCATATAGTAGAGTTAAGAGAGAACAAATAAAACGGTGGCTACTACACCTTCCGCTACGTTAGATTTTTTAAAGTTCTGTAATGTTTACGTGGAATTTTAATGCCATTTTGTTTTGCCTTACCATTTTAAACAACAAGTAACTGCAGCATATAACTGAATACTATGTACATAATAGTTGTTTCTACTTAATAATGAATGAAGTACTTTAGTTCAAAGCTTTTAGATATAGGTAATGTGTCTAAAGGTTTTAATCTCTTACAGAAAATTGAAATTTGTTTTCTTATAGTTTGTCATTACAGTAAGTGGTAGAATTCAAATTGAATATATCATTTAGAAATACCAATATAACTTCATAAATTTTGAATTAGGATAGTTACTGGGAAATTGTACATTTACTGGATAGCAGTTTGGAGTCCCAGGTTCTTACTTGATCTGCTTCTTATCTTTTGAATGACTTTCAGGAAATTAATTTCTTTAGCTTTCAACTTGTTCATCTGTAAAATCAGGATGTTGATTGCTTTCCAATTACTTCTAGTATACAATTCTGTTGTGCACTGGTAGGAAGCTTAAAGGAAAAAAGTGAAAGCATGCATATGTGTTTCATTTCTGTTTTTGTCACTTACGAGTTGTTAGAGCTCTCTGGTTCTTCTACTAGTCACCTTCCCTGCTTTCCAAAAAGGAAGTCTTATTTTTATGTGTATGGGATCTGTCCAGAATGTTTCAGCCATGTAATATGAAAAATAGAGATTTATTGAAGAAGATACAAGAAATATTGTACATAGGACAATGACACCTCAGTCCCCCTCAAAGTAGGCACCTTGGGACCTCACACAGTTCTCCCAATTGCCATCAGCTGCTCTGTGGTACTTTTCTGAATCTCACTGAAGGTCTGAAATCTCTTCCCTTTCAAAGGTGATTTTAGTTTTGGGAAAAGCCAGAAGTTGAAGGGCACCAAATCTGGGCTGTAGGAGGGCTGAGTCACCTGGGTGATTTGATGTTTGGCCAAAAAAGACTGCATGAGCCAGGTTGCATGAACAGGCACGTTGTCATGATGAAGTGGCCAGTCAGCAGTTGTCCATAGGCCTTCTGAATCATCCTGGTTTCCGTGGAGGAGTGTTCAGGCTTAACACAAAATTTGGTGCAGGTTCGTTGCTCTATTTGCTGTCATTTTGAATGCGACAGCCACCACAGTACATGTGCTCACTCAATGGCGTCTGCTGCCCCCACTGGCTAGTACGCTGAATGGATGTGCATTCCAGTTCACTCACTTTGGCTGTCTGTTTTCCTGACCGGCCTCATACACTTTTGATTGGAGTGCAGCCTGGGATTGGTGAGGAAGAAGCCTTCCACGTAGGTTTTATCAGGAACTGCTGATAATCGAGTCCTCATTTTTAGGCCCTTTTTTTTGTGCCGCTTTTTCCCTCCTCTTTTGCCCACTTTCTAGGAAATTATGAATTTGTTTTTTTATAGTAATATTTGAAAACCAGTTGTTTGCTGGGAGAGACAGACATACAGTAAAATATTCTGTTCTGAGTGTTCTGAAACAGGGCAAAATAGAGGACTTTAAAAATCCAGAAGATAGAAAGATTGCCTATTCAGGGGAGTTGGAAGGCTTTGCAGAGGAGGAAATGAAATCTTGAAAGGTATGAGGAACCTCAACCAGGAGATACAGGGAAGAGCTTTACAAGCTAAGGGAAGAATATATGCAAATGAAGCCTTACTGAGCGCCGAGGAGGGAAGGGGATAGGAAATGAGGAAAGCTAGAGTCAAATAGTCAAAAACAGCTAGCACAGTGTACATGCTACCATTTATCAAGTGCTTATTGTTGTAATTTACTCTTTGTGTTGTCTTTAGTGCTGTTATGAGAATTTAGTTAAATAAATCTTTGAAACTTTATTCTGACTTTCAACATTTAAAAAATGCAAATAGCTTTCTGGCTATAAAAAATAATACATGTTTGTTGTATGTGAGCACTATTGGTAATTTTTTTAAAAAGCATTTATCAGGTTAGTTTATTATTAACTCCCTTAATATCTTGTTCCTTGTATGTTTTATAGAGCGCCTTCTTCAGAATTCATTGCTTAGAACATTTAGAGCTGGTGATGTTCCAGACAAATGTCTATTCCTACTTCATCTACTAAAGAGAATGAAGAGAAACAAAGATTACTTTTAAAAATGCAGTTTTCAGTGATTAGTGAACTATTGGGCTGATCATTGTTGTAGACAGTTAGAAACTACAGTATTTACAAAACACCTTCCTGATATTTTTGGTACAGCATGGGGGAAATATTTGTTGAAGTTATTGGGATGTAAGTAGCAGAAATCTATTTGAACTGATTTGAACAACACATTTTAAAATGACCAAAGAATAGTTCTAGAACCTAAAGGCAGGGGTATAGCAGGGCCTCAAGATAGGCTGAAAATAGAAAACTGGAAAGTCTGAGAAGACTTCATCCACTATTTTTCTGGTTCACATTTGTACCTTTCTCAGTAAAATGTACTTCATTTTTCTCTCTTCTCAGAAGATTGACTTCCTCCTCTTCTCAGTCCTTTTGGAAGATTATCACTGCTCTGTACCCACAACAGCTCTGGTGTTAAATGTTCACTTGTGTGGAGATGATAATTTTTTAAAACCCCAGTTCATCTGAAACATCAACTATAGCAAGGGGTAAAAGGATCTAATTCTCTGTGTGGGTGAGAAGACAGTTGGAGGGGTGTGGTTATTATAAATAAAAGGAGAAGGTGATTTTAAGAGGTGGGAGAAACAAATTATAAGTAGTTTATAATGGTAAATGTCTGAGATTTTGCTCTTTTTAAAAAAAATTTTGAGAGTATGGTTATGAAAGCTGAGGACAATGAAACAAGGAAGGGCCTGGGATAGAAGGAGCAACAGGAGAGAGCCAAGGCTGGGCTGCTGGAGGCTCATTGAAAAGTCAAAGGAAAGAGGGCCTTGGAGACAGTTTCATGGGGTTAACCTGGGTAGAGCTGCGGCTGCCCATTGCTTTCCTGGTTGCAAGTCTCATCGGGACCCTTAGAGTTGAGGAGAAAGAAAATTCACTAGGACCCTAGTCAAGTAGTTCATTGGTTAGAGCATCATCCTGATACACCAAGGTTGAGGGTTTGGTCCGTGGTCAGGGCACATAATAAGAATCAACCGATGAATATGTGAATAAGTGGAACATCAAATCGATATTTCTTTTTCTCTCCCTTCCTCTCTCTCTCTAAAAATCAGTAAGTAAAAATTAAAAAAAAAAATGAAAATTCACTTGAAAAGGAGATTCAAGTGGGATACCCCAAGAAGGGCCCCCCCCCGTTTTAATAAGGGCTTGTGAGAGGTTGGAATTTGTGACAGGCTCAACTTTGATATAAGTAAGCTATTTGACTGTAATTAGGTGCAGATGTATTATAGAAAAAGGGGAGAGCAGGTGGGTTGGCACCATGAATTAGACTGAAAACATGATGGACTTTAAAAAGCCCAGAATCTATTTCAAATAGTTAACATTGACAGGGGATTTTTCTGTATTTCCTAAATTTCCTTTCTATTCATTACACGTAGATCCGTCTAAGTTATATGCAAGTTCTTTTAGAAAAGTATTGTGTGAAAAATATTTTAAATTGAGTAGTTGCAAAAGTTCACTGCATAAGTAAGATATTTCTGTATTACTAGAAGGAGATTTACAAAGTGGTTAGGACTTAAATTTAAGATTACTTTTTAAGATTTAAATTTACTTCTTAAGGAACTTTGATCCAGGGACAGAAGGAATGGGCAGCTGTTGCAACATATTTTTAGCATGTTCAGGTATTTATTTGTTGGAAGTATACTAGAAGTCATAGTTTCATTCACTGACCCAGGAAGAATGGAATACCTTGGGAGAGCTGGGTGTGGTGGTAGAAGTGGAATGATTACTGGCTCTTTACCATGTATCTATGCCTTTAATATTTTGCCCACCTCAATTAAATACTACACATGTTTTATTTTCTGTCAGCAGTATTGATTGCTGTTTCAAAACAGAAAAATGGTTTTGAGAAAATAAATTATATAGGAAAAAAGTTCCTTGGCTTTTCATTACAAGTCTGGAGGCAAATACAGAGGAGAAAGTTTACTTACGTGTAAAAAAACTTGTCTAAAAATATGTATTTTGTGTGACTCGCAAATGACTTTCTTTTTCAGAAATAAGAAAGGTACAGTTGTAAAATCTTGGATTTCAGGGTTATGGACTAATTCTATTTGGAGTTTGGTGCAAAGATCTGAGACTACATTGCAGATACGGGACTAGAAGAACCGAGGATAGAATTAGGCTTCTGAGCCCAGTAGCCAGAAGAGTGGGTGACTGGGAGGGATCTGACCAGTAGTGTTGGTCTGCGCACAGAACGCTTCTGGCTAGAGCTCTTAGGGCTCTCCTGGGTGAAGCCTTGGAACACCCAGAATAAAGGGGAGGGATTCCTTGGGGCCTTCAGGCTTACATCTCCTTGAGGAGAATCTGTGTCCTCATCATGGAAGCACCACAGAGATCTCTGTGTCCAGGAGGGCAACTGTATGGGCAATTGATTATGGCATTGAAGACAAAAAGAACTTACTTCCTGGACACAGGGAAGGCTAGTTTTTGCATTATCTAATTGTTCTATTGGGTCTAATGGAAGGGGGGCCTAGGATCTCATGTTATAAAGTCTGTGTTCTAGTCTCTCCCCTGACTAAGGTCATTCACCACTACGTACCCACTGCCTAATATAGTGTTTGTTTGACACATAGTAGGCAGCCACTAAATATCTGAGTCAATTAATAATGATGCATTAATATATAACCATGGAAAAGTCACTTGATCTCTCTGAGCTTCATGTTTTTCTGTTCATCTATAAAAAAAGGTTCATCTCAATCAACTAGGTCTCTAGTTCTGGAAATACTGCATTAAAAGTTAGATACTATCATTTTAAATAATCAGCTCCATTGTAAACACCAGAGCAAACTTGGGCATTGAAATCAGGTGGCATTTCTTGATTTCAGGGTAGCTGGGTACATGGGTAATCTAGATTATTTTTATAATAAAAGCATGATAAAGAATTTCTTATAGAAAAAGTAATTGAGCATAATACAAATACTTGATGAATCTAACAATGGTAATAATAAAATATTGGGTAAGTTAAATGTTTAATAAAGATAAGGCATCTAGAGATTTATAAGTTTTTTAAGTGTTTAGCCATAGAGATTTGTCTCCATTTGAAAAAAATGTCATACTTTAAAAAAAAAGATTTTATTTATTTACTTTTGGAGAGAAGGGAAGGGAGGGAGGAAGAGGGAGAAAAACAATGATGTCCGAGAGAAACATTGATTGATTACACACCCCCAGCCTGGGACCTGCCCACAACCCAGGCATGTGCCCTGTCTGGGAAACAACTGGTGAGCTTTTGGTTTGTGGGATGATGCTCAACCCACTGAGCTACACCAGTCAGGGCAAAAAAATTTCATACTTTTAATGGATGAAATCTTCTGTAAAATTTTTACTCTAAATGTAGAGAAAGTATGAAATATTAATTGTAAAGAAAGACGGATGAATTTCTCACTTTTTTTTTTAAATGAGTTTTCTTAAATTGAGATCTGCTAATAGTTGGACTGTCTCACCCTGTCAGATATAAACTTGCTCCTATTCTCTGCTGTTGATGGTGATGGTTGGTATGTTTTTCCTTGATGACAGTGTAATTTAAAAAGCTGCTACCTCAGGTTTTACTCTACTATAACATAATTGCTGATCCTGCTTTCTCTGTACCATGTGGTACTTTTCATTGCTTTATATTATTTATTTATGTGTTCCGTAACTTAGAACTTAATGTATATAAGTGCTATAGAAATTGTATATATTTAGGGCAATGATTTGATATATGCATACACTGTATGTTGTGAAGTGATTACTACAAAAGGCTAGTCATGCATCACCTCACATAATTCCCTTTGTTGTGGTGAGAACATTTGATATCTATTCTCTTAGCAACTTTCAAGTATACAATAGAGTATTGTTAATAATGTTCATCATGCTATACATTTGATCCCCAGAATTTATTCATTCTAAAACTGGAAGTTTGCATCCTTTGACCGGTGTCTCCCATTTTCCCTGTCCACAGCACCTGGCCACCACCAATCTACTCCGTGTCTATGAGTTCAGCTTTTTTAGATTCCAGGGAAGAGTGAGATCTTACAATAGTTGTGTTTCTCTGACTTCAGCTAATATAATGCAGTCAAAGTCCATCCATGTTATTCCAAATGGCAGGATTTCCCTTTTTTTGGCTGAATGATATTTCATTGTATTATATGTACCATGTTTTCTTTATTCATTTATCTCTTGTAGATGAGGCACGGTTATTTCCATGTCTTAGCTGTTGTAGATAATGCAGCATCGAACGCGAGGGTGCACATACTTCTTTTTTTAATTGAATTTGTTGGAGTAACATTGGTTAATAAAAGTATAGGTTTCAGGGATACAGTTCTACAATATATTATCTGGACATTATATTGTGTGTTTACCACCCCAGCTGAAGTCTCCTTCCATCACCATTTATCTCACCTTCACCATCTTTTACCTCCCTCCACCCTGCATCCCTCTGGCAATTGTCATGGGGGTGCACGTATTTCTTTGAGATAGTGATTTCATTTCTTTCAGATATATACCCACATGTGTAGATCAAATGGTAGCTCTACTTTTAACATTTTAAGGAACATGTACTGTTTTCCACAGTGGCTACACCAGTTTACATTCCCACCAACAGTACACAAGGGTTCCCTTTTCTCCACATCCTCACCAAACTTACCTTTTTTGATAATAGACATCCTAGCAGGTGTGAGGTGATATTTCATTGTGGTTTTGATTTGTATTTTCCTCATGATTAGTGATGTTGCACACACTTTCATGTATATGTGGGCCATTCAGGTCTTTTGTCCAATTTTTAAACATACTATTAATTTTTGGTTATTGAGTTGTATGATCCTTAAGTATTTTGGGTATTAACTCCTTATCAGATAATTTGCAAATTGTCTATAGTCTACTGTTCTGTAGATTGCCTTTACATTTTGTTGATGGTTTCCTTTGCTGTGCAGGAGCTTTAGTTTGATGGAGTCCCAGTTGTTTATTTTTGATTTTGATAACCTTCTCCTATATTTTCTTTCAAGAATTTCATGTTTCAGGTCTTGCATTCAAGTCTTTGATCCGTGTTGAGTTGATTTGTGTACGATGTAAAGTAGTGGTCTAGTTTCATTCTTTGCATGTGGCTGTCTAGTTTTCCCAGCATCTTTGTTGAAGAGACTCTCCTTTCCCTATTCTATGTTGGCTCCTTTGTTTTAAAAATTAATTGACCATATATACATGGGTTTATTTCTGGGCCCTCTATTCTGTCCCATTGATCTATGTGTCTATTTTTATGCAAATACCATACTCTTGATTACTGTAGCTTTGTAATATAGTTTTGTTACAAAATCCCTTGAGTTCTATTACTCTGGGTTCTTTTTGCTCGCTGCCAATAAGAACTGTGGCCCTCAATGTCAGAGTTTGATAAAAAGGAAAGGAACTATTTATTCTGAAGTTATACAGGTATAGAATAATGGTGGAATTCTGCAGTTAAATCTCACTTCCTTTAGAAACAAAGAAACACCCACAAACACACAGTCTTGCGCCCCTTTGCCAAACCAGGCCAGTTAGAGGTACTGTCTCTCAGGAAAAGAAATAGAAATCTGTAGCTTAGCTGGGCAGGTTCCCATCTGTATTCTGGTTTCCTCCAGTGGTATGTGCTCAGTCAGGCTCCTGCTTTTAATCCAGAACCACATCCTCATGGTGGGCTGGGGATTCCTTCTACATCCTTTCAAACCGTGTGGCCAAGACCCTAGACTGCTGCTACATGGTCAAGAGGCTTCTCCTTCCCCAGCCACATGGTCAAGAATGAGCATGGCTGCTACATCCTGCTTTTTTGCTTCTTTCTTAGCTGCATGGTCAAGAGAGCCCCCTCTGTGCTCCCAAATGGCAGGGTTAAGCTGCAGTATGGCTGCCACACCTGAGTTTAAATCCCTGCACAGATCTTCCTCCATAACCTCATTTCCGACTCCTCCCACACTGGGTTACATCTGCCAGCACTCTGGTTTCTTCTGCCTTTCTGGGCTGCTATTAGTGCGGGCAAGCTGCCTGGTGACTTAGGTTCCATGCTGCTCTCACCTGTACTGCAAGCCCCTCCGGCTACATAGCTTCACAGGTTAGAGTCAGGGCCCATCTCCCTTGCTCCAGCAGGCGCAGCTTTTAACATTACTAAAACCTCGGCCAAGTTCTTTAGACGTGCAAAGTAACTCTCTGTGGCCCTGCTCCCCTTCTCCCATCCTCCATCCCCCAAGGGATAGCTGTGGAGATTTTCTCCATTTTGGGGGACTTCTAGCTCAGCACCCGTTACAGTTTGAAATCAGGAAGTATTGAGTTGGCCAAAAAGTTTGTTTTTTTCTGTAAGATGACTGTAGTAGTGGTTAGTTGTCTTTAACTTCATTTGAAACAGTTTTGTTAGATTGTAGTGTGACAGCTGTCATATCATTGTGAGTTTTTTTAAAATTTATTAAAATTGGTGAATTTTTGTGTAGCCATTTTAATATTGAAGAACATAAGCAACATTTTTGGCATATTATGCTTTATTATTTTAAGAGAGGTAAAAACGCAACAGAAATGCAAAAGATTTGTGCAGTGTAAAGAGAAGGTGCTCTGACTGATTGAATGTGTCAAGAGTGGTTTGCATAGTTTCCTGCTGGAGAGTTCTCGCTGGATAATGCTACATGGTTGGGTAGACCAGTTGATGTTGAATGTGATCTAATTGAGACATTAATTGAGGACAATCAACATTATACTACTCAGAAGATAGCCGACATACTCAAAATATTCAAATCAATAAAGCTATTGGTGAAAATGAAAAATGTGTCTCTTATTTTATGGAAAAAAACATATGGACTTTTTGGTCAACCCAATATTCCTCCAGCTTTGTTGGTTTTTTGTTTTGTTTTGTTTTTAGGTTGTTTTGACTAATTGGGGATCTATTTGTGGTTTCATAAAAATTTTAGTATTGTTAGATTTCTGTGAAAAATGCCATTGGAATTTTGATAGGGATTGCTTGAAACTGTAGATTGCTTTGAGTAACGTGGACAATATGAATTCTTCTGATTCATGAACATGAGGTATCTTTTTATTTGCATCTTCTTCAATTGTGTTGATCAGTGTACTTTTCCCCTCATATGCACTCTGATGGCATTTCCCTCGTTACTTTTTGGGGCAACATATATCACGTATGCATAATCTAGCTGTTCAGAAATTGCAATGAAAATGATCGGGTGCTGTTTACTTAATTTCTAGAGTGTGGATTTACTGTCATACTGCTGGAAATTATCTTTCCAGACTTTGTTTTCCTTTGCAAAGTAGCATCAAATTTTAGAGTTAGAAGGAATAGAGAAATTAAAGTTCCTCTTACTGTGACTGAGCAGGTATGTTTGCTCAGTGAGGGCAGAGTGGGAATAAAAAGTAGAGTTTCATGTCTAATGCCTTGGTATTTTTTTAAGCTTCTAGTGCCCCAGTTTTGGAAGTCCCTATTTCAGATGAATAAGAGTTATTTTCATTTCAGCGTTTATGTAGTCATTGATTTTTTAAAAAGGGAAATTGATTTGTAAATTCAAAATACATTGACATTTATGAGTAGGTATTTGCTGTTGTGCAACAATAACCCAAATCAATAAAGTCTAATATTCTAATGGAGGAATTTACTTGAGGGTAAGTTAACTTACATATGTGAAATTTGTGGGAAAAAACCTTATACCCATCATCCAGCTCAGTCATTATTAATTTGTGACTGTTCTTGAGAAACACTTTTAATCTTGGTAATTTTTAGGCTTTGTCTAACTGTAGAAGAAATCTAGGCATATTCTCAACCAGTTACAGGAAGTGTTTTTGTTTTTCTGCAGTGTTTCCTGAGGGTATAGGCGGGTGTTTGAGGAGTACATGCGGGTTATTAGCCAGCGGTACCCAGACATCCGCATTGAAGGAGAGAATTACCTCCCTCAACCAATATATAGGTAAGTAAATTTTAGTAACTTAAAAGGAAAAGAATTTTACTTCACAAACTTTTGTGAATTAGTTTAATTAATTTTCCTTGGTTATGATGGTTTCTTTGCCGGTTGTAATATCATACAGAGACCACTGTTTCATAAACAGCAAATACAGAAGAGTTTTTCTGTAAAAAGGGAAAGAGATTCATTTTCTAGATGACATTCCTTCAAAAGATGTGGGTTTTTTTTTCTGTAATTGTGATTGTGGTGATTGACTATGAACTCCAAAATTTTTACTGTCAGTGGTATAAAATTCTGCACTATTAGTAGTATTTTTTAAAGGCTGATGCCATGTACTCGTATAATCCATGTACTCATATATATTGACTTATAATCCTTCCTATAAGTTAAGTTTTAATTGATATAAAAAATATAAAATGCTTTTATTTTAAAACTGTACAATAAATTAGTTACTATCTTTTTCACTAGTTATAATTAATAACTTAGATTTGATGCCTAGAAAATGTCTATACACATATACTTGAGTTATGACATTTTGAAGTAAGTGAGAAATTGTGGCTTCTGATGAATTTTTCTTTTCTTTTGATAGACACATAGCATCTTTCCTGTCAGTCTTCAAACTAGTATTAATAGGCCTAATAATTGTTGGCAAGGATCCTTTTGCTTTCTTTGGCATGCAAGCTCCTAGCATCTGGCAGTGGGGCCAAGAAAATAAGGTATGTAACTTAATAGCTTTGGCAGCTCTTAAGTTTTTAGGTTGTCAATGAATACATTTTAATGAACTTTTTTAAAGTACTTGTTGCTGGTTCACCTGATGACATACTTTTTTTTTTTTTAACTTAAACCACTTTTTATCTCTGGTCAAGGCACTTAATCCCCTTTGGCCTTAGTTTTCATATTTCCTTAAGAATGGTTAGGTTTTACCTTTTTATTATTTGAAGGATAGGGACATGTTACTTTAATAGAACCTGGGCATAAAGTAATTTAATACCTGATTTTGATTATATATTGTAATTAGGCCTGATTACATCTAGCAAAACATAATATATATATATAATATAGGTCTTCTATACCAACTCATATGGATATTAATGGGTTTATTCACATTAAAAACAGGATTTGAATTGTTCTTATCAAAACATACACACTCTGTTTATATTATTTGTCCTTTGACCCTGTTCATGGTAAATCTGTTGAGCAAATTACCTGAAACAATCAATACCTACATAAGAGTCTTGTGCTTTTTTTGTTTTGATAGGATGTTGCTACAGCATACATTCTTTCTAGATATCTTTTTTGTCTGTTTTACTTAAAGTCATCTTTTTTGGAGGATCTACCTTTCTGCTATAAGAAATGGGACTAATTTTTATTTCTCTTGATAAGATGATTTCCTTCGAAGAAGCATTATCTTTTGGAGTCCTATGTGGCCTTGTCCTCCTGGGCTGCGACGGCCTTTAGCTGACTCCTACATAGCTGTACGTTTTTTTCGGGAACCACTTATTTCTCATAATAGACAAGGCTTCTTGAGATAAACATCCTCAGGTGGTAGGTACTACCTCTAATTGAAATGTATCCTTACCCTGTTATTTAAAAAAAACTTTGATTTGTGTAGGATTAAGAATTGGAAGTTAAGTACTACTTATTGGTAATGGTTTTTATATTTATTGACTTCAAAATATCTTTAATGCCTTTTACTTATATAGATATATAAAATTGTTGATCTACTGTGGAAGATGAATGAACTTGAAAATGTAGCTTACATGACACTCACTTGTATACTGTTCCCCTGAAAGTAGACTTTTATTCCAAAATGCCAGGGTAATTTCTATGAAATCAAAGCACACCTAGCTCAAGGGGAAGGTGGGCAGGGAAAGCCCGTTCTCATCAGCTTTGGGCATTTTGATTTATTTTGCTTAAACATATTTCTGTGAGTTGACATCCTCACTACATCCTACTTTTAGTCAAGTGATTTTGTTAAAACTTCACTGTCCATCAGGGAGCTTCTAGTCTTTTTGGGGAGGATATAGATCTGCATTCAAAGGTGAATGAATGTAATTTAATATGCCAGTGCTTTCTAACCTACTTTTTTCCTTAGTTTGTCTTTTGGGTTCCTGGACCCAATTGAAGAGAGAGAGAAAGAGAATGTGTGTGTGTGTGTGTGTGTGTGTGAGTGTGTGTGTGTGTATGTGTGTGTAGGAGGGTTCCCACCATACC
>VMDR010008015.1:6352-38211 GCA_007922815.1 Macrotus californicus
AGCAAACCACAGTCCATTTTCTTTAGAAGAGATTTACTACCAGGAAACTGATAAGAGGGAACAAAAATAAGCAGAGAGGAAATTACTAAGATAAAAGCAATCTTTCACAGTCCCTGTAGTGAACCTTTGGTTATTTTCTTTTCAAAACCAGATTGAATGGAATGCTTTGCTTTTTCCGAGAGAGTTCAGGTGACCAAATGTCCAGCTTTGCCAGGGACAGAGGGGAGTCCTGAGACAAGAGACCTTCAGTGCTGGACAAACAGGGAAGAGCTGCAACCCTGCAAGGAGCTCAAATGTGCTCCCTCAGGCAAAGCTTCCCAACTTAAACTTGTGGGAGGACCCCTGGCCAAGGCTGAACAAAAGGGGGAGTTCCAGCTCCTCTGGGTGTCTGTGGTCTCAAGTGGACAATGCCCATTACTCAAGACCATCACTGAGCAACCGCTCTGTAGGGGATTCTGCCTCCTAGGACTCCCTAATTATATGAGAAGGAAAGATGGACAAGAAGCCCTCTCACGTCTGACCTCTTCAAGGGAATTTTGCAAATGGCTATTTCCTGGAAGACTACCTTATAAAGCATCTCAAAGATAAGTCAGGTGGAGTTTTTTTTTTGGTTTGTTTGTTCTGTTTTGTTTTTGTGTGGGGAGGGGTGGGCCTCAGGATTTTCAACATGGTAATAAGCTAGTTAACATCATGCATTTCCTAGAGGGACACAAACAAAGAATGAACCTCCACCCAAATGATTAAACCATAGACTCTCCTCTCTTTTCTTCAGGGAGTTACTGTCACAGCCTCCAGAACCTGTGTCCAGCGGAGTGTGTGACTTTAGAGCCTTTGCTGGACCCCACCTAAGCAGCTGTGGGCCTTCTCCTAGTGATACCCAGCATGACTGGAGGGGTTCAGAATGAGCCCTCCCAAAACATGCTGCTTTGGCATGTGGATCATTTTGAGCTGAAGACAATCAAGACCCAGTAGAGACTCAAGAAAAATCTTACCTCTTCCTTAATTACCTAAAAGAATTTAGGTAGGGAACCTAGACTAGAAAAAGAGCTATTGCAAAAGATAACTTTTTCCCTGAATAATTTGTCTGTATGGCAGAGCAAATATCTAATTCCCAAACATCTGCCCTTGCTGTCCTGCGAATTAGCCTCTCCCTGTGTGAAGTCCCAGATTCCACCCCATTACCAAGCTCAGAAGGGCACATAGGCCTCAACTGCCTGACTTGTCCTGGGGTCTCACTGTCTTTGTGGGGTCCTTGTAGGTACATGACTAAATTTGTCTTTCTCATATTCATCTGTCTTATATTAATTTGATTTTTAGAGCAGCCAAAGCACCCAGAAGCATAGAGAGAAAATTTTTCTCCCCAACTATTTCTAACCCCAGGGGAATTTCATTGAGGCGGACTCACCACCCACCCAGCAGTGTACAGTGTCTGTGTGTGCATGTGTGTGTGTGTGCGCACCCACGTATGCAGTCACAGGCAGTGTGCCCCACTCAGTTCTTTGCACCTCAACCCAAGCTGCATGCACCATCACCACCGCCTTAGGGAGGGCTGTTCCACCTCTCTGCAAAGATTGCTGCGTTTGCGTGATCGCTTATACTTCCCGAAAACTGTGGCGTTCAGCTGGTGCAAATTCCAGCCAATGTGGTTCCTGGGTCATCCCCTCGTGTGCCAACATATGTAGGATTCATGCCACATCACTGTCAAAAAAGGCTCATTTCGTTATATTCATGCCTAAATGGGCTATCATATATGAACATTTTATGTTTTTCAGTAGCAACAAAGACTGTTGAATTGAGAATAATTAGAAGCAGCACACAAGTAATAGGTCTTTTTTCCCCCCAAATGAACAGCTTTTTCACTTTTTTCTACATTTTTTTTGTTTTTGCAATTTCCTAAGTGGCAAAAAAACAAAACAAAACCGAGGATTGATTTATATACTGAAATCTTGCTTTCTGAAGTAAATCAGGAAATGGAGTTTGAATTCCTTAATTTATTTATTTTCCCCTCCAGCTGAAGTTACTTGTTTGTTATTCTGAATCTGAGTGCTGATGCTAAGAAAGAAAAAGGGGCACCCTCCTGCAGGGCGTTTGTCACCTGTAAATTTCCATAAGCCCAATTCTAATCTCTAAATTCTTTTGCTCCACAGAAAATGGATTTTCCTTGAAGGGACCCAGGAGCCGAGTGGACCAGCAGGTTCACAGGGGTGAGCTCCGCAGGCCACATGGCTGAGCCTACCGCCCACGCCCACACCGGCTCCTCTGGGCAGGTCCTGGTGCAGTTGTCACCCCAAACCAGTCCACATTGTTTAATTACAAGACTGCCAGCTCCTTATTTCCTAAGCGAAACAGACCAGGAAGTGTCCCTGCTGTAACATAAATAATGGAGATCAGCCCGCTCTCATACCTCCTAGTGAGTGACCCACTCTAAGAAGAGTTTTCTGCCTTTCCAATACCATCCTCTGGGCTGCGTCTCACACAGACGTGCTCTTGAAGTTGATTTCTGGTGAGTATCATTAGTGTATTTATTCAAAAGAAGCCAAGAATTTAAATGGAGTTTAAACAAGCAGGCCTTTTATTCTCCTCTTCCCAACCTACCACCCTTGGCTCAACCTTCTCTGAGTTTTGTTTGCATTTTTAAAAATTGACAACACCCTTTAATAAATCCCCCCTTTCTGTACCCACTGCTCTCAGCTGGCATTGCAGATGCGGAAATGTCAAAGAGAAGGTGGAAGCTGCCTAAGTGACAGTTTCCTGAGAAAAATTAACCTTCCTTGGTTTCCTCCACGGGCTATAGACCCACTGAGGCCACCTGTTAAAGAACAACCTGCTCACTCTTGCCACCTGCAAATGAGGGTGGTTCCTACCAGCAGCTCACATTACTGGCTGTGGCAGCAGGGCTCAGGACCTAATGGCTCTGCTGGCCCAGGGAATGTTGATCAAGTTAAGGTTAAATTTAAATGTCAGCGAATGTGGCAGCTAGAAGGGAAAAGATGAATTCTCTGGAGAAGATGAAGTCCTGAATTTTACTGAAGGGGAAACTAAGGCCCAGCCATAGAGCTGATGGATTGTGTGTGGGAGAGGAAGGGTGGGGTAGGGGAGCAAAGTGGCTGCTATTCCTGCCAGCCCTTCTTATGACCACTTGCCTTGCCCATGTCCACACCTCCTCAGCTTGGATTTCTTTGTTGGGGGCAGGGAAGGGAGGGGGCAGTGAAAAGGAGGCCTGAGGACTACAGAAGACAAACCAGCCTTCCAACAGCAGCAAGCACTGCAGGGGTGGGGGGTGAGGGGGGCGGAACCAGCAGTGACTGCTGGCATAACTGTGTGGCTTCTCTGCCTTCCCTTTTATTGTATTTTAACTTCGGGGGACTTAACGTGAAAAGGGTTCAGTTAATGATGCTCCTCAGTTCATGGCAGATTATCATCTTTATCCCTCTCAGTGACCCTGTGTTGCTTTATTTATTCTTTTTATCTCCAAATCCCATTCATTTCCCCCTTGTAGGCAGCCATTCTAATCTGTTTACTGAGTATCTTTTTATTTGTACGTGGTCTAGCAATAAAATATTACTGCATGGTATGTATGGGTATAGGGATGGATGGATGGGTAGAATTAAATATTAAATTTACATAGATACATAAATATATATATGAGCCTTTTATTTTGAAACAATTATAGATACATGAAGTTGTTTTAAAAATAGTAAGAGAGGTACATGAAAAGATGCTCAACATTATTACTCACTGAAGGAATGCAAATCAAAATCGCAATAAGATACCACTTCATACTCACTAGAATGGCTGTTATTAAAAACCAACCAGCAAACAAACCTACACAGAAAATAACAAGCGCTGATAAGGACATGGAGAAACTGGACCCCTCCCCCCACCACATTGCCATTGGGGACAAAATGGTGCAGCCACACCAGAAAAGTTTGGTGGTTTCCAAGAAAGTAACAGAATTCCCACATTTTACTCTCATATTTACTATCATTTCTTTCAATGGACATCCAACTTGCCTACAATTCACTGCCACCAAAAATAAGATTAGTTACACTCCCCCGGGCCTGTCCCACCGTGGAGGTGGGTAAGAATTTGTCTGGGATATATTTCTAGAAGCCAAAGTGCTGAGATCTTTTTTTTTTTGAATTTGGCCAAGTATTGCAAGGTTGCTCTCCAGAATGGCAGCTCCAGTCTACTCTCCCTATAATCAACACAGTCCACATATTTCTATATCCTCACGTGCCACCCAACACTTGACATGACTAACTTTTTAATGTTTTTGACTCTAATGGGATTAAAGTGCTTTGGTTTGCATTTCTGTGATTGCTCATGATCTTGATCCTATATTCACAAGCTTATTAACTTTTTGAAATTCTTCCTCTGTGCTCCCCCCCACCCCCCCCCACCACCACCAAAAGATGTTGAAGTCTTAACCCCAAGTGCCTCAGAATGTGATCTTACAAGAAATGGAGTCTTAAGGGTATAACTACATTAAAATGAGGTCATTAGAGTCCAATAGGACTCCAATAGGAATGATTGCCTTATGAAAAGAGGCAATTTGCACACAGAAACAGGTATGCTCACAGTAAAGAGCTATAGGGAGAAAACTACATGGAGATTGGAGTGATGTGTCCACAAGCCAAGGAACATTGGGGCCACCCGAAGCTGGAAGGGGCCAGAAAGGATCCTTCTGCTAGTGGGGTCAGAGAGACCGTGGCCCTGCCGACACCTTGATTCCAGACTTATGGCTTCCTGAACTATGAGACAGTGCATTTCTGTTGTTCTATGCCACCAGAGTATGGTATTTTGTCATGGCCATCCTAGGAAATGAACATGCTCTGTGAATTGCCTGTTTTGGGTTGTGGCGGAGGGGGGCTCCTTCTTTCTCCTGTGAACATGCAGAAGTGTTATCGTCCCCGGGACGACAACAATGACACGAAAGTAAAGAGACGGACGCAAAAGGTGGAGATTAAGCCTGACGTCCGCCGGCAACAGGGCAGGTACGGTTCCAGAAAGATAGAGAAGACCTCGGGACGCTGAGCCAAGCGGCTCAGGCAAAGGGCCTCCTACAGACACGGTCTGGCCGGACCGGAGTAGGTGCGTCAACCGAGGGGAACCTTACCTGGCAAGCAGCACTCAGAAGTTCTGGGAGACTTAGGACTCGAGGCCTCGAGCGTCTCAAGAGGACCAGAACCCGGACGGGGGACAGTCACCAAGGGTGAGTGTCCGCTTCTGAGTCCCCTGTGCCTTTGGGACAGGCATTTTATTGGGGTGAGAGGGGTAGGCAAATTTTTAAGGGGGGCAGGGTGGGTGCGTCAGCAGCCCTAGCTATTTGGTATGGGGAAGCCCGAAAAGGAAGTGAGACAGGCCACCTGCAAGACAGTGGTCTCCTTGTCACATAACGTACGGAGTGTCTGACTCTCTCAGGGGGTTATGCTCGGAATGCCTGAGTATTCAGAGCAAGGTCCCCCAGAGTTCAAAGTCAACCAGTCCAAGTTCCTCAGGGTCACAAGCCCCTTCCTGGGGTTGCTCCTGTAGCCATTCGTTGATGAAGGCCACAGGGTCTTCCATAGAAGGGTGGGCTCTCCCTGGCCCCAAGGGTCCATAGTCCTGGCCCAGGCACAGGCTGTTGCTGGGGCTGAGTTCCTCCTCTAAGTCCACGATGTCATCCAGGACAGTGCTGAGGTCGGGGTTGGTAGGTGTTTTCCCCTCGGCGGTGGCATCCTCCAGTTGACCGGTCACATCATCTGTGAACAAGAAGCCCTCTTCCTCCTCTGGGTAAAGTCCCTCATGCCTTGTGCTATTCTGGGGTGTCTTGTCTTTCTCAGGGCTAGGCCCTGAGAACTGGGCCAGCTGATTCCCCGGGTAGGGGGCTGTTTCTTCTTCCATTTCTCGGGGCTTTCTGGGGAGGAGGGGTGGGATTCGGAGTCTGTCTCGAGGGAGCTAAAAGGTTGAGTGTCCTTAGCATTGAGTATGGGTTGCCCACACTGAGGGCAGCAAGGTGGAGGAACAACCACCGGGCCTTAATTTTCTTTGGCCAGCCCAGCACACAGAAGTTCCTTGTCTGCTCCAGATTCACATTCATTTTTGCCATCTCCCTCTCTCCATCACCCCTACCTGCCTCCCTGGGGATTTTTTCAGAGCAGAATTTCAAATAGAAGGGAAGAAAAATCTAGGCAGCTAGAGGCAAGAGGGAAAGAGGGAATGGGCATTTTCAGGCAGAAGAGGCTCTGTGCTTCCCCCAAAGGGAAGTGGGAAGGCAGTCCTGATCTGGAAGAGCATCGGCCCAGAGATACTGAGACTCTGTCCTTCCTTAATTGTCTCGAGCCCTTAATCCCTGAAGTTTCTGATGCCCACCTACGGCGAAGCTCAACAAGTCTCAGCTAGATCCCCAGACCATTTTTGGATGAGCTTTACAGGTGATTCAGGCCACCCAAGGCCCACCTTTGAGGGAGCTGGCAGTTTGCCTCCTGCCCATGCACATGGGGTCTGGGCGTACTGGGACCCAGTGATGACTCATGCAGCAGGCTGTGTTAGTTCCTCTCAAACGCTGTCCCCTCGTTGGGTATCTCTGAGCCCTTTAGAATATCCAGAAGGAAGGCCACAAAATATGCATAAGGTCTATGCTTTAACAAGACACTTTGTTGCCAGAGCCGGATGGTCTTGAGAAGAAAGGCCAGGCCACCTGGCAGAGGGTTTCTGCAGATGGGGACAGGGCCAGGGCTGACCCAAAGGCAATCAAGACCCAGAAGACTCGAGAAAAACGTTTACCCTTCCCTTAATCACCTAAAGAATTTAGCTGGGGGGCCTGGTCCAGAAAGAGGAAACCTTTTCCCCAAATGACCTTTTTACATGGCAAGACAAATATCAAACTGCAGACATATGATGCACAATGACGTCTTGGTCAATGATGGAAAGTTCACACTGTGATGATGATCCCTTAAGATTATAATGAAGCTGAATTTCCTGTAAGAACTGGATATATCTCTGGTTCAGGAGGGTTTTTATCTCTGATGGGAACAGGATCTGTGGGGCTTGGCAATTGACTCCCTCTCACTCCCAGCACCTCAATGTTGACTGCATAGGTTATATCTCGGTCAGTCAGCCCCTGGTCTGTTTCTGTACCAAGGAGCCTGTCCCCCCAGTGCTACACAGCCAGCGGGTGCTGCAGCCCTCCCCACTCTAGCTGGATGGTCTTCAAGCCATTGCTATCATTCCTTGTTGAGGACCCAGGTCCTGTAGAAGGACCCAGGTCCAGCACAGATACCTCAGCAGGTATGAAAATGCCACTGCCACTTTAGTCAAAGCTTTCTGTGGCTGTATGGAGCCAGTCTGTCCTATAGCTTGAAAATATTTTCAGGTTGTAATAATGCAACGCATAGATAAGTTTTATTTCTTCCATCAATTCAATGCCAGAGAGAGCCCTTTGTACCAGAGAGGATCAATGGGACAAAAACCAAATTGCCAAAGTCAAAATACCAAGGCCTCAGTTCTACACCCTCCCCATGTGAAGCAGCCTCTTGTTGATGAACATCAATCACAAGTTTCCTCAATCTGATTGCTGCTCCAACGTACAACCATCAAAACTGCATCGCCATGACAGTCCCCTATGCTCCTTTACCTCTCCACCTTGATTTCTTTTTTTTTAAGTATTTATTTACTTATTTTCAGAGAGAGGGGAAGGGAGGGGGAAAGAGAGGGAAAGAAACATCAATGTGTGGTTGCCTCTTACACGCCCCTAACTGTGGAGCTGGCCTGCAACCCAGGCATGTGCCCTGACTGGGAATCGAACCGGTGACTGTTTGATTCACAGGCCGGCAGTGCATCCACTAAGCCACACCAGCCAGGGCTCCACCTTGATTTCTTATTCCTACTGATCCCCAGGCCACTTCCCACTCCCTCCTGATAGCCACTATTATGGTGATCTGCATCTTACCCAGTCAGTTTCTCCTCTATATTTCCAATCTATCCAGCCCACCTTTCTGTTCATGGCGCAGCCCTGACAGCTTCAATGTTTTATTTCTGACCCTATCAGAAGTAGGCAGGGGAGGGCTTCTGGGACAGTGTTTACAAAGCCAACAGTGATATACAATGATGTCCTAGGTCTCCACGTTCACTCAGCACCAACTCACTGACTCACCCAGAGCAACTTTTATTCCTGCAGGCTCCATTCATAGTAAGTGTCTCATATAGATGCACCATTTTTGATCTCTTATACCATGCTTTTACTGTGCCTTTGCCACGTTTAGATACACAAATACATACCATTGTGTTGTTATTGCCTAAAATATTCAGTGCAGTAACATGTCATACGGGTTTGTAGCCTAGGAGTAACAGGCTATACCACTTAGCCTAGGTGTGTGGTAGGCTATACCATCTATGCTTGTGTAAGTGCACTCTGTGCTGTTTGCACAACAACAAAACCACTGAGCGGCGCATTTCTCAGAAACTGTCCTTCGATGGCCCTCCTCCCCTTTGCTATTCCTTAGCTCAGAATAGCATATGAGCCTCAGCTGTCTGGCTTGTCTGAAGGTCTCAGTGTCTTTGTGGGATTCTACATGGACATAAGTGAATTGCTCTTTCTTCTGTTAATCTGCTTTATCTTCCTTTAATTACTAGACCAGCCAGAAAAATCTAGAAGGGAAGAGAAAAAATTTTTTCCTCCCCAACAGTGGCAAATAGACAAAGAGGTGATAAGGTAATCATACATGTGTTTAGCAAAATGAAATAATACCTACTAAGATATTAAGTGGTGGGATTATTAGTTTTTCCACATTACTTAATGGTATAGAGCTTTCCTTAAAATGAGCTGTTCTGGCCGCTCAGATCATCACATAACCCTGTAGACAATGAAGCAAGTTCTTCAAACTCATGAGCTGAAACATTCCCCTCCCTGTTACCCGACCTTCCCACACAAACCTGTACCGGTCTGAAGGCTCTCAACTCAGTTCACAAAGAAAAGCCCAGAAATGGAAAGCCCAATAGGATTAATGACTGACTGGTGAGGTGAGTGGGGGCCAGGGAGGGGACAATATCGGGGACAGAGAAGCAAGAAAGTGGAAACAGAGGGAAGACAGACAAAGCGAGTGAAGGGAAACCATGAGGCATTTTCTGAGAGCAAACAGGAAGAATTCACAGGATTATAAATTTATATATAAAACAATTCACAAAAAGGCCAGGAAGGACCTGACCCTGTCTTCCAACCGTCCCCGCTCTAGTCGAGAAGCCCTTTATGAAGATGACCACAAACAGAGGAATCTTTCCTAAGCGAGAGACTCACACATTAGTAAAATGAACTCCTTGAAATGAATCTCCAAATTGGATTTTCAGGCTTTGGCTCTCAAGAATGCTCCTATCAGTAGGCTGCCCCTTCAGATGGCTGTCTGACACTCAACATCTTGTCTTACTAAGTGTCATATTACTAAGAGCTAATATTTGCCAAGGTCTTACTCAATGCCGTCATTCTAAGCATTGTGTATATTAACTCTTTCCATCTCCACAACAGCTGTGTGAGGTGTATGAAGTAGGAGCTTTATTTTATACGCAATGAAGTGTCTAGGCAGTTAAGTAATTTGTCCAAGATCCCTTAGCTCGTAAGCGTGGAAACTTTAAACAGCATTTTTCAAATTCTAGTATGCATTCAAATTATTTGGGCATCTTTTTAAATTGCAGGCCTGAGACTCTGCATTGCTTACCAGCTCCCAGGGGGTATCAGTGCTGCTGGTCTCCGAGACCACACTTTGAGTAGCAAGACTCTGGAACCCATGTCGCTGCCATGATACCTTCGGAACCAAGCTGCGAGACCCACTGTGTGCTCTCCATTAAAGAGATGAGGGTAGGGGATGATAGCTGGATGTTGTCCAGCTCTACAGTTTAATAACTATTCCAAAATCCTAGTGAAAAAACAAAACAAAACCCCACATTCCTGAGCCACACTCCATGCCCAGATCCCAAGTCACACACATCTAGGAAATTCTAATCGGGGCTACGAGAGTTAAGGAGACAACTTGTGTCACCACAGAGATTACAGTCTCCTGGGGGGCAAAGAGGGTGGCCCCACAGTGTCATACACGCTACCACAGAGAAAGAACAGGGCAGGCAATGGACGAAACTTCCCCCACATTATTCCACCCAAAAATACGTCTCTTTGGCACATGGTTATTTTGAGCTAAAGGAAACTGAGAAGTGCAGATACAGGAAAAGCTCTCTAACTCCCCCTAACTGCCTAAAAATAAAGTACTAAAAAATTCCCCTTTTGTAAAGGAAATTTACACGTATAAAGAAAATTCCCATTTGTAAAGATGTCCCTGTACCAGGAGAGACCTACTCTGGACAGAGTCCATCATCTGAGAGTCTCTTACGTGCATAACATGACACTTGACAATCCCTATTGGCTATACCTTCCCTCCCTACCTCTCCCCTTAATGGGCCTCCCTAGCCCAGAAGCCCAAACCCTCTTCGCTTTGTTTAATCTAAGATGGTATTTCAGCCTCCTCCTTGAACTCCATTTTGTTTGTAAACCTCCTATGCCAAATATTCATTAAAGTTGTTTTTCTTTTGTTAACTGGTCCTTTTTTCCATTTTATTTGGAGGCCCTCGACATTGAATCTAGGAGGGTAGAAGGAAAAATATTTTTCACCCCTACACATCTAAGCTGAGACACAATTTGGTACCCACTATGGCCAGGAGCTAGGCCAGTGAAGTCAGACGAGGAAGAGAAGCAGGCAGGAGAAATAGCACAAGAGAAGGCCTGGACATCAGCAAGGTACTGAAAGGTACTTAAAAAAACTGTGGTCAACCTTCCTATTGAAGAAGAAAGAGAGTGAGTGATTCAGATAGGAGGAAGCCCAGCTCGCAATGTATTTTAATGGCCCGACTTCTTAACCTGGCCGGTGGTCTAAGGCTAGGCAAAGCCTTTGAAGAGTTCTAGTAGGAAACACATAGCATGGCTTTGCAGTTTAAGGAGCTGGGGCGTGGGGAGGGGCGGGGCTGCCAGGTGGGAGATGAGGTATCCCTCAGGAGGCTGCTGCAGGTGTCTGTGAAAAATGACAGTGACCTGAGTGAGAGAGCAGCAAGTAGGGCTGCAGGGAAAGAGACAAATTAGAGAAATATTTAAAAGAAGAGAGCCGATGAGCAAAATGAAGGACGAGAAGCTATGAGTGAAAAAGGGGCAATATTCAAAGATAATTTTTGAAAAAAACACAGAAAGGTAAAATCATGACTCACAGGGATATATAATGAACACATGTTAAAGACTTCATTTTATTCATAAAGAAGGAACCAGGCAGATGTTATAACTGCTTCAGGGGAGAAATTGAAAAAAGGCACATTTATAGATGAGGCATATTGAAATGAATGTGCAAACGGAGGCACAACCAGCTTCTTGCACAGTGGGGGAGAGAATTCAGCCGAACCTCTAAAAGATAGACTAGGATTTGCACAGCCATAGCTAAGAATCGTTTTTGCATTCTATCAGTTACTGCGATTTCCAGAGCTGTGCAATAGCCCCCACAGACTCAGGATCCTGGAGGCCATGCACAGTTTTCCACGGAGCACACAGTTTCCCTTGCAGCAGGATGGCTGCATGGTGTTTTGCGTGGACACCAGGGGCATGGTTGAGGCATTCACTCTGTAGGGAATACGGGAAGAGAGGAGGCCCCGGAGGACTGGGAGAGAAGAGAAGGTGATAAATCAACTTGGTCACATTCAGTAGCGACACTTCCACCTGAGGGAGCTGTGGGTGGGCGGGTATTTGAAGATATTAAGGGGAATCTTCCCTCTCAAAGGGGTATGCTCTTCAAAGGAAGGGAAGGACAAAACTGGATAGGAATGAAAGGCCCAATGACTGAGGCTGGTTGCCCCGCTGTGGGCACGGTTGGGCCTGTTTAAATTAGGAGAATAAAGCACCTTGGATTCTGTGGCTTCGGAGCTTGGGGAGGCATTTCTTTCAAAGAGTTCCCTCTTCTTGGCCACATGTGACATCTGTTGAGCAGCATTTCACAGAAGGTTCTGTGTATGGCTCTACAGACACGGAAGCTTCTGTAAAATGTGTATTCCAAACAGACCTTGCCTGGAAGGAACTTTTGTGTGGTCGTTTCAAAGCTGGAATGCATTTTCCATTAGAAGAACAATGTCCCCCGGGGGACCACTTTCCCAAACCAGTAACGATGTACTTTTTTCAGACTCCCCAATACAGGGACGGCTTTCCAAAGCAAAAACTGGACAATGTGAAGTACAAATGATTGTCTTTAACTTGCCCATTGTAGAGAAGAACACATAAAAATATTTTTAAACATTAAGTTGGTTTGAGGATCTCCATTTATTGAAAACAATAACGTCAATGGCAGCTTGGAGTTGCCCTGGGCCTTTCAGATTATATGGTTAGTAGAGGCAGGATGCAGTTTTAATAGTTTGTATCGGATTTTTAATATTTTACTAAGTAAAGCAATACGATGTCCCAGCAGTAGTTAAATATAACTACAACACAGGAAGATGAGAAAAGAGTAGCAACTGGTTATGTAGATTCTGGAAGGAATTTTGGGTTTCTCAGTCTCTGTTCCTCTCCATTCCTCACAGCAAGAGACATCCGACCCTTATCAAGAGCCCAGGCCCACCTCCAGTCTAGGAAGCTGTTAAATAAAGGTGTTGGGGTGCTGCTAGGTCTGTGATAGGTTCTGGGCCCCAAAGCCTGCAACACAGAACTGAGTTTCGGAGGAAGTGGAGTTTAAGGTCTGTCATCAAGACTCGCCTTGCTCTGGCCAGTCCCCTTTTCTCAGCTCAAGCACAGAAATCAGAACCCTGCTCCCTGCTGATGCCGATCTTGTTGGACTTTGAGTACCACCTTCTCTGCACTTTCTGTGGTCAGCCTCTGCCTGCTTTTGGAATGTCCTGACCTCGGGGGCAGGGGCGGGGGGTGGGGAGGAGGAGGAGAGTGCCCCACGCACTCACCCCATGCTGAGTGCCACCAGGACTCTGGCCCGTGCTCACTGTATCCTCCAGAACTCTGCCCTGGATCAGTCCACATGAGACTTCAGCCCAATGCCAGCTGCTGGGCCACCACCATGCAGCACCACTGCCACAGCTGCGGGTCCCATGCCTATCCCTGTCCAGCCTGCTTCTGCCCACACGTCACTGGGCCATGTCTGTCTGTGCTCTGAAAATCCAGTTAATGATCTGGTTGCCTCAGTCTAAATTTACATCAAAACTACGTCTGCCTTTCCTCATAGATTCATAAACTACAGAAATTTCAAGCGACACTGAGAGCTTGTGGTTCAAGTTCACTTATTTATTACCAGGTATCCCTTCTGACAAACTAAAATCTGAGTCTCCAGAAATTCTCATACTGCCCACTTCCTTCTTCTGCTTCCAGTCTGAAGACCCCTACTCGCTTCTGCATATCCCCAATGTCAAAAACCTTGCTAAGTTCTACTTCCCCAGTTTGTGTTATATAGAAGATGCATCGTTTAGCTTTTAAAAGTAATTTTGGACCAAATAGTCCCCCTTCTTCTCCCCAATATTAAAAATCACTATTCCCCATGTACGGACACGCGTATATGAGTGCGGTTGTTACGAGTGTGGTTGCTGAGATAAATTACATTGGGGGCGTAGTTCATCTCCCCTTGGTCTTCCTTCACTGAACACTAACCATGTGCCAGGCACCGTGCTGAGGGCCTTGTATGCTCTGTCATTCAATCCTCCTAACAGTCTTAGGAAACAGGCCCTCTGAGCAGCCTACGCTGTTGGATGAGAAAATCCCCAAGCTTCACAATTATTGTGATGCAGAGACAGATTTGAATCCAAGCCGGCTGACCCAGCATGTTGTGATCTCAGCTTCCTCTTGACTTGCCAGTCCATGGCACAGTGCCGGGCACATAGAGAGCCCCCAGTACATGTGTGGTGAGTGAATGAGTGCTTAATCTGTCCTAATTTAGGGTTCCACACCAACTAGCCGATTACTTACCTACTTCTTATCAGCCCCTGTACATTGACATGAAGGAGCAGTCAGTGGTTCATCTAAGATAATATTCATAATTACAAACTAAAAAACAATTACCATGTGGCAGAACCAAGTCTAGAACTGACTCTTTTTTAAAAAACATAAAAATGGATCACTGACTCTCGCTTTTGTCAACCACGATGACTCCATTTTCCTTGGAGAACAGGATTCCTTTTTTAATGAAACTGAGGAACACTGAAAACAAAAAGAAAACCAAGGAGCATGTGTAGTAACCTCCAGGACATTAGACCTGGAAGTGACTGAATTCATTTGGCATGCTCAGGAAGAGGTCACTTTTTCCTCCTCAGGTGGTTTAAAATGTCCCTCCCCTTGGCAAAGGACACAGTGATCACAGATCACACCATGCAGTGGCCCCACAGAGAAGCTCAGCCCAGAAGACTTGGGTGGCCGGAGCCTCTATCTCCACCCGAGGCAATGCTCTGGCTTTGAAACCAGCCCACATGGCTTCAGATGCCACCTCCACTGCTCGCCGACCACACGCCTGGATGAGAACAATGACATTCAGCGTATGAGATTATTTCTAAAATGCAGTAAGCATAATTTTTTGGCATTCAATATGTAATAGCTATGATATTTGTTATTAAGTATGATTGTCTACTAATAAAACATGATGAAATTTTAAGAGAGTTTTGAAGACAAACAAAGCCTCCTGTAGAAGTCAATTAGCCAAGACCCTTTATTCAAAGTGCACTTGACATATTTGCAGAAGCAAAGAGAAAGGAGTCACTTCTACAAAGCCTAAAACCCAACAATAAATATCCCTACCCAGTGATCCTGGAGCAAGTCGATATGGGGCAACGAACTAAACCAACAAAAACATCCCCGGACCTGTGGAGACACCGACTCCTGGCCAGCACCAATGCTCATTAAGAGAGCAAGCCAACTCCTTAGTGAAGAATTATTTATAACAGAACTCATTTTATATTTCTAATCACTCATCACATATAATAAAAAACCTGTAAGTAATCACTATTACAGAGTATGGCTTTAGTACTTCCAATTTTTTCCATTGTTTATATAAGAACAGGAGTTAAAACCCCCCTCCGGGTATTTCTTCTGCCAGAAAAACCTCCTGTGGAGTTGATGTGCCTCTCCCAGTCCAGTCCTAGGACACAGTGGAAAAACTAGCTGGGCAGAGACAAGTGCGCAGCCGCTGGAGGAAGGTCACCTGACGTGAAACTCACTAAGCAGTCAGGGCATAAATCAGAGGGAAAGAGGACATTTTTTTCACCTCACTCCCGGTGGTTTCCATTTCCAACATATCAACAGGTCCTGTCAATTCTCCCACCAACACAGAACTGAAATGCTTCCCCCTCCTCCCTCGCTGCTCCACTTTCACAGAAAACTCCTCTCCTCTCTTGGTTCCCTCAGATCAATTCCTCATTCAACAGCCAGAGTGGTCCTTTTAAACCTCAACTCATCTCCCGGCACCGCAGGGCTCTAACCCTCGATCGGTGGCACTCCTGAGTCCGTGCACCACCACGGGGCTCCTGCTCACTCCCGTCAGCCACTCTGGACTTCTCCCAGTTCCACAAACCTGGCCATTCCCTCCAAGGACCTTCTGACAGCCGGCCCCCTCTCCCTGGAATTCCTTTTTCATGCCTTATCTATTCTCAGGTCTTAGCCCCCAAATCATTTCTTCAGGAAGATCACTGCCAGACACTTTAGTTTCAGTGAAGTCTCTCCTCTCCTTTATATCATTGATCACAATTTGTAGCTTGTATGTGTTTATGTATATATGCATATCATGTGTGTATATGTATCTATACCACATACATGTGTGTATATGTCCATATAAACATTTTTAAAGTACTCTGCTTCAAGACTGTAAAGTCAATGCAGGTAGGAGCTGTGTCTGTGGTCGCTATCATGTGCCCAGCACCTAGCAGAGTATATATGGCATGAAGGGAATCAATAAGTACATTTTGAATATTTGAATAGATGAATGTGCATGGCTGACTTGGTAGGGGGAAAGAAAGAGGCAGGGATGAAAAGTTCCCAGCATTCACCAACAAGATAATGACTTTCCTAAGAGGGGAGAAAGTTATTAACCCATTGTCAACCGATACAGAAAAACTGAAAACCAAGTATTTTTATTTAAAACAGAAATTCTACAGACTTTTGTTAGCCATTGAGTCTGCTACTCACAACAGAGCTCAAGAGACCACTGAGGGAATACCATCACAATTCAGAGGCGGAAATCCCTTTCTGTGCACAAGTCTTGTACATATACACTGAAAAGAGGTGGTGATTTAATGACCAGAACAAAGAAATGGCTACTGAGAACCAGACACATGCTGTTGATTTGCATGTTTTCTGAGCCTTCTCAGCAGCAATGGGCTCTTTCGGCCTGAGCTGGTGAGCACTGACGTCCCTCCCTAGACCTCCCTTGGTTCAGTGGTGGGTGTGCTTGCTGGTTTGCTTCGCAGGTAGACTAGGAAGTCAGCAGAGGTACGCTCGGAATGTTCAGGCCCGCTGAAGTGGTCAGGAGTCCCTTCCAAGAAGAACCTTGGAAAAGGGAGACTTACTTGCAAAATCCCTGCCCCATCATTCCATATTCCAAAAGCTATTAATTTTCTCTGCTTCCACCACAGGAAAATGTTAGGTCTCAAGGGAGACAAGCCAATTAAGCAGTTGCTTAAGGGGGAAATCAAAATAAGTTAGGAAATTCTAACAGAGCTACTAGGTATTCCTCCTGAACTCTAATGAAGATGACGCTCACTTGGAAACTCGGTAGATAGATACCGTCAGTGTCAGCCATGGAATGCAGTGACAAACAGCCTAATGCAATGCAGCAGTCTGAGGCCAGAGGAGGACACTGATCTTCGATCATACTTTGGGGGACAGAAGCTAGAAAGTGCCTTAAGCTGCAGAGGGCATGTTAGGTCAGCTGTGAGTACTCGGGCTGTTGGAATCTAGTAATTCAAATCTGTCACCCGCCATCTCCTTCATATAATGGGGTCTCACAAGGTGAGGGCTTTGGCCGACTTCTGCTTGATGGAACATTCTCTACTCACTGGACCTCTCTCATATCTTTACTGTGTCCCTGAAAGTCCAGGCCTGCCCAGGCTCTGCAGGGGTTAGAATCCAAGGGGTAGGCTATGTGCAGAATGTGCTGTAATAAAAGTGGTGCAACTTCCTAAAATGTTCTAAGGAGATGGAAAAGAAAATTAAAATTTTAAGCCTCTTAAAATGTAAATGGTGCCAGCATGCCTTGCAATTTAAAGACTCTTGCCCATTTAAAAAAATAGAAAGGAAGAAAGAAAAAAAGAAAGAAATCCAGAAAGCTGAGATGAAATACCAAGAATGCTAAGAGAGAAATTAGGAAGATCAAGATTTGAACTAATCAGCTCACACCCCAACCCTGGGCCCCACTGTCCTCACTGGGTTTAAGGTCACCTTCCCTACCTGTCCCATAACATTGCTCTGAGTACAAATCATGCCAATGACCATAAAACTTGGGAACGGTTAAGAAGTACTCCTGTAAATGCTGGATATTATTAGTTTACTCAGTTAGCTCTCTGCCAGAAATGGAGGGAGAGGAAGTCGTCATTTCTGTCAGCGTATAATGCTTCAGGACACTTCCATCTGCCACCTCCCTGCCCCCATAGATATACACTCGTCTCTCTCCCTTGAGTGAAAAGAAAACCCCTACGACTAGGTCACTTTCTGTGGTTGGTAACCCTAAGACTTGCCAGACTTGATTCAGCGATTCTTTCCTGCTAGAACCAATCTTTGATGCCCAGGTGGTGGCATGCTTTCATCCTTTGTGGAGTAGGTACCCTCCCCCATCAGTGAGCCCCCAGATTAAAGATGGAGCTCATATCCCCACTTTCACATTATCCTATCATACTAAATGCTTCTTCCGATGCAGCTCCACATCCTGAGGCTGAACACCTGCTTAGCACATCATTTGTCACATCTTGTGCATTTGTGGGTCCTGCTAGGTTAGAGACCCAAGAGACCCAAGAGGATGTCTTCTTGACCTTGTTTCCCTCCAATTGGCCAGCCCTGTGCCTGGCATATAGTAGGAAGTTGATCAAACTTTTCCTTCATTGAACATCATTGTCTTTTTTTTTTTTTTTTTTTTAAGACACAACTCTTCAGTTCTAGGCATAACAGCTCAAAACAATGTTTTACTGCTTCAAACCGGAAAACTGGAAATTTGCCACTGAGGTGAGCAGAAATTTCCACAGGGTGCTTTTCTTCCTTGGCATTAGGAGAGCTGTGTTTCCTGACAAAATACTATTTCTCTATGTGATGAAAGAATTGGAGAGCAGGAGCAGAACTGTGTGGGAGACAAACATTTGTTATTGTGACTTTACACAAATCAAAGGACTTTTCTGGTCTCTCAGACCCCAGGTGGCTTTTAGCTGCTCACATAACTCAGGCTTGTGCAACCCCCAAATGTAGTCATCTTGTTGCTTAGCTTTTTCACATCCATTCAATATTTATAGGATTTCAAAAGTTCTTATTCATTTAAAAATAATAAACTATTGCTGAAAATCTTAGGTAAAAATGAAATTGTAGGCTCTTTGTAATCTCATTTGCTTGTTGTTGTTTATGAATAGAAAAGGTTTGGAAACATATCAGCCATCAATTGGGCGGGAAGAGAAAAGAGAGAGGATCATGGATAAATTCTGCTTTCTGACTTATTTATATACATATATATATTGCTTAATGATATTAAAACCAAGATTATTGAGGACATAACATGTGCTAGATCCTGTTTTAAGTGTTTTATAAATATTGATTTTATGCATTAGGGTTTTTTATTGTCCCCACTTTATAATGAGGAAACTGAGGCACAAAGAGGATGGGAACTTGCCCAAGGCCACAGAGTAGTAAATGACAGAGTTGTAGCCTAATTCTGTAGTCTGATTCCAGAATCCAAACTCTTAACCATTATGCCATGTTGCTTAATATTCTGTACCAATCATTAAAGGCTATAAAGAATTACTGAGTTTTAATAATTTAAATACTTTGGCTAAGCCATGTGACCTTGGTTGAGTAATTCAGTGCCTCAAGACGACGTAGTAAGGAATTTAACCCTGTCCAAAAAGAGGTTGATACTTTGACCTTGGCTTCTAGGAGGTAACTCTTGGAGGGGTGATTTTGTTTAGAGCAGGGGCTGGCCACACTAGAAGGATCAATGACGTGATGTAGACTTGGAGCATTAGGGCACACACAGAAGGGCTTAAAACTGGGGGCGAGGACCCACCACATGGGCTATCAATCAATCATTCCTATGTAACAGAGCCCCAGTAAAAACTCTGAACGCCAAGGTTTGAGTGATCATCCCTGGTTGGCAAAATTCCACGTGTGTCATTACCCACTGATACCAAGACATTGATGTGCCCTGACTCCATGGGAAGAGAAAAGAGAAGCTTTGCATTTGGAACCCTCCTCAGCTCTGTCCTGTGTCTCTTCCTTTAGCCATTGTATCTGATCTGTGTCTTTTTTCTGTAATAAACCACAAGCATGAGTATAAAAGCTTTCTGTGAGTTCTGTGAGATTTTCCAGGAAATTATTAAATCTGAGGGCTGCTTGGGAACCCCCTGAACTTGCAGTTGATAGAAGAAATGCAGGGTGGTCCTGCATGGAGACTGTTCTCTAACCTTGTACTTGGCCCCAGCTCCTCAGAGTTCCTCAGTTTCCTCATCTGTAAAACAATGATATTAAAAGAAATAACCTCCACCATTCCTCATGGAGCCCAGTAGTGCAACTCTGTCAAGGGTATTTGCATTGCAGCAAGGCTCTCCCTCAGAATGGAAGCTTTAACTCAAAGGAGACCATGGTGGGTGGATGGAGACACAGGTGAGAATTTGGGACTAAAGCCTCTCCTGTATAAATTACATGATCCAGGGACAATGGCAATGGTGGAAAGCGACTTGAGGGTAGTCAGATCCTCTCAGTTCTGAGTCTACAAGTATTTCTGTATCTAAATAAATTAGCTAGTGCATTCTGTTCTACTTCAGGCCATTTGGTTCAATGGAGCCCATGTGCCCAGAAGCCTCAATCACAGAAGTCAGAGACTTCTGAGAAAAGTCAGACTCGGGTCCATCAGGGTTTTAATGGCCTCAAAGGTAAATGACAATCTGGGGCAGAACAGGGAGGCTGGCCAACCCCACATGTCCTCTTGGTCTACGTTTTTAATTATTCTCAACCTTTGGGGGAACTTCACAAAGGAGTCTCTCAGCTGGGATGCTTCATTCGACTTTTCACAAAAACTCCAGAAAGTTTTTAGGCGCAAGAGAAAATGCTCTCAGTAGAGTTGTAAGGCCCTGTGTTCTCCCGAGTCCCAATCCTCCAGGTCCAGGTGATTGAACCTCAATCGACACTGTTTTGCCTACTTGCAAAATGGGGGCGCCTGTCCTGTACTTCAGACCTGGGTGTAGACCACTGACCCCACATTCCTCCCCTCCAGACTCCAAAGACACTCTGTCACCTTGGTCCATGACAACAGCTCCTGGCTTAACTGAGAGTGATAAGAATAGCAAGCTGCCTTGACTTTTTCAGGTGATGTGTTCATCATAATCTCACCTGACCTTCACAATGGCTCAATATATTTGATATTATTAGAGCAGGAAAGTGAGTTTATGGAGGTGAAGTAACTTATCCCTCATAACAGTGTGATAGACAGAATAGTGGTCCCTCAAAAGTGCTCATGCTCTAATCCCCAGAGCCTATGAATGTGTCCCCTTCATGGTAAAGAGACTATGATTCAGTTAAGGATCTTGAGATGAGATTAGCCTAGATTATTCAGGTAGGTCTGACATAATCAGAAGGATTCTTATAAGAGAGTGGCAAGAGGATCATTGTGTCAATGGAGTCAGAGATCAGAGTGACTGGAGTAGTGAATCCCTACTACTGATATTTTCAACATCCTGCAGCCGTAGCTCCTCTACATTACAGGTGATGGGGAGACACACGGAGGTGTAGCATCCTGCAGACAATAGAGAGACTAAGCACCTGGCAGTGCAAGGCTGACCAGCAGGCTCGGTGCTGCTGAACCTCAGTTTCCTTACCTGTTAAGTAGAGACCATGATGGTAGAGACCTCCTGGGGAGTTTGAAAGGATTTAATGAAATAGTTCAGGTAAATCAATGAATGCAATGCCTGGCACAGGAAAACACACTAAAAACATATTATTCTCTAAAACTTTACTGAGTGCTTAATATTACCTTCTAGTCTTTTGCTGGGGAGTTTTAACTGCAGAATTTCAGGTTTACAATATACCATCCCAAGATTTCATAAATAGAAAAACATGATTTCTTCATTTTTATTTAATGCTTTTGACTTAGTGTTTAGTCACTAGCTGTTATTTCTGAATAAATGATGGAGTGGGTTGAACAGTGTCCCTCCAAAATTCATGCCCACCCAGAACCTCAGAATGTGACTTCATTTGGACATAGGGTCTTTGTAGATGCAAGGATGGAAACGATACCACCCCAGATTCAGCGGGGGGCTCTAAATCCAATGAGAGTGTCCTTCTAAGAGACAGAAAAGTACACACAGAGGCACACAGGGATGAGGCCATGTGACAAGGGAGGCAGAGATGGGAGTAACGCAGCTACAGGCCCAGGAATGCTAAGAACTGAGGCAACCACCAGAAGCTGGAAGAGGCCAGAAAGAATTCTTTCCCCGAGCCTTCTAGACATTTTGATCTCAGACTTCTAGCCTCCTCAACTGTGAGAGAGTAAATCTCTGTTGTTTTAAGCCACCCAGTTTGCCATAACTTATGACAGCAGGTCTAGGAAACAAATGTGAATGGTGATGTTTGGTGCCCCTCCCCCCATCACCTCACTAGGGGGAGGGCCTGCTTTATCTACTCCTGCAGGCTCCTGCACAGGGAAGGAATATTTCACGTTAGAGATCAGTTCTTCCTCCTTTCCACTTTGCAGCATACGGACTGCAGCAAGACTACAAGGAAAGCAACAGAAAGTCAGCAAGGATTACTCATCTAGCATACAGAGCACTCCACTTGGCAGAAGCATAGCAGACATGTTTCTCTGCTACCTATTTCCTATGTGACCTTGAGGGGTGATTTAAACCTTTGAGGCTTCCTCTTCCTCAAGGTGAACTAGTCAAACAAAACATCAGAGAATTAGTTAGCAAATCATGGCCTGAAGACCAAAGGGAAGACAAAGGGGAAAATATGAAGAACTCTTGGAACACTGCACGCATCTTTTTCCCCAAGAGAAATAAGATCATGTAAATGCCTAGAACCCACACAGTACCCAGGGCCTTTGTCACAGTATGATGCTGTGCCTGCAACTGTCTGCTTTGTATTACTGCTATTACTGCTGCAGTGCACGGGCTCTGACAACAGACTGTCCATTTACGCGCAGACGCTCCTGCCAACTTGGTAGATTGCAGCTGTTCTTCGGGGCGTGCCTATCAACATCAGCATCTCGGGAAAAATGCACATGGTGTGTGTCACTCCCTGTCTCTGCTTACTGTATAAACATAGACTTTTTTTCAGTAATTCCTGCTGCAAGTCACGATCACACAGGCCTCTCCCAGCCTTCCTGGGAATCTACTCCACACAGCAGGTTGAATCTTGCCCATTCACCTCGCAGGCACAACATCATACAAGGTTAGAGGAGATTTAATTAGGAAAGGTAATCTTTCAGTCTTTAGATTGCACATCAAGGATCAAAGACTCCAAAAGCTCTCAATGGCTATTTGCAATGTTGCACACACTCATTGGCAGGAGGGAAGAAGCCAAGGTTAGGAAGAGTTAATTTAGATTCTGGGCCACATTAATGTTTCTGTCCTGCTCGGTCCAAGACCTCTGGCCTCTGACTTCTTGCATTACCACAATGTGACTCCCTGTCCCCCAGATTGCTGCATCCACAGTAGCTGGTGAGCGGTAAATTCTGTTTTGTTTCTATTCCTGTACAGTCCATGTACCTGTTCTTACCTAAAGGATCAGTTGAAATCACCAGCATATTTCTTCTTTTTGTATCTTTTAAACTTTTCTACCATATTTTTCTATTTAAAGAAAATAACCAACAACGTGCCTGCTTGAATGGAAGGAAAGGAAGTGGGAACACCTATGTGTACAAATTGCTCCCAGTGGACCATGTGGAAACCTGAAGACTCTGGGAAAACCACATGGAGGGAGACTTAGAACAGGGATGCTACTGTTATTACCGATTCCTTGAGGTTTTTAACCAACAGATTAAAACTGAGAATAGGCTAAAGTAAAAGAAAAATGTAAAGGTAAATTATCCAAGAAAACCACTTCAGAAAAAAAAAAAAAATATATATATATAGTGAGTAGAAAAGTGACAACTACTTTCAAGTGAGGATGGGGATGGGGGAAGTTTGGGGACAGAAAGTGCTAGTGATAGAGAGGGGAGCGGTGATGGCTACAGAGGTCATGATCATCAAGTGAAATGAACTAGACAGGGATGACTGTAACCTATCCTCTCTGTGAGCAGCAAAAGCTCCACAGCCAGGCCGGGGTCCCAAATAGCTCTCCCCAGCCTCTCCAGATGTCCCCCTCGGGGAGAATTCAGAGCCAGCACACCTGTTTGTAGCCCAGGCCTATGAAAGCTCAGAAGGAAGCCCGGTTTCACAAAGACTCTGGCAGCTCCAAAGACAAGATGCCCAAGCAGGCCATTCAGCAGCCAGCAGGGCCTGATGACTAATTTATCAGTGCTCGGAGGATTACTTTTGAAGGTATAAATGAATGCCCCTCTCTGAGCCCCAGAACACAGCTCACCAAATATGAATCACTGTGCTAATCCAGCGTAGGACTCTGCAGGTGTGGGCTGTGCTATTTGTCCTGGGCCGCCGGGAGAAAGCCATGATATATTTAAAGCAGGGTGTTTTCAGAGAGAGTATTAACACTGTGAATTATATGGAGAATGCAAATGAAAGAGCGGTGAAAGTGACCTTGAGTTCTGCAGTTCAAACTAGTTCCCCGTTAGCTAAATAGCCGAACCAATTGAGAACATCAGGAGCAGAGGGTACAGATGTTCTGTTTGCCAAACAGAAAACATTAACAAGTTGGTTGTACATTGAAACACTAAGATGTGAAAAAACGCACAGGGCAAAGGGGGAAAGTTCAACGAATTTTCCTGAGCAGATTTTTTTTAAACCACCTCTGCCCTAGCATTTTTTTTAAATATGAGTCAAGGAAGACATTCATAGGAGGATTTTTTTCCAGAGGTGTTTTTGGCCCTATGAGGTTGACAACTTTATACAATCCATTCCGGAAACTGCCTGTTGAAATATAAAGCTATAGGTCGTATCTGGGAGTAAGACGGTAGCATAGTTCATCCTTCAGGGAAGAGCAGAAATGGAAACTATTAGAATTACCGAGGGCCATTCTATTTTACAGGAAAGGGAATATCAAGAAACCTTATATCCTATAGCTATGGGCTGTCACTCATTATCCTTTTAAGTTTGGGGCTGGGTGTAGATAAAACGGAAGGTTGTCACTGCAAAGTTACCTCTGAGTAACTGTAAGCACACTGCCCTAATTAAGTCCCAGCTTCTGCCCAGTACGCTCACAGTCCAAGTCTTTACTGCTGACAGGACTGAAGTGTCATCTGCACACGTGACTGAACGCTCCCCACACATCCTGAAATCATCCCTAGCTGACGGCTGAAGTCTGCCCCGCCCCACCCCTTCCCCCAGATCTCTAAATTTGATCTCTCATTATTTTTTTCTGCATTGAGAATGGGCTCAATTAAGTGCCAGCACTGCCTTCAAAGAGCTCCCTGAGTTCTTTGTCCTCTGGGGAGTCCCTCTTCCCTGCTCTGTTCAGGGAAACCCTCCTGGCACACTGCTCAGGCAGTGTGGGCAACCTGTAGCCAGGAAGGGTCAATGTAGATTAAAACATGACCCTGGCCTGGTTCATATTCAGCCCTTCTTCTGCCTTTCAGTGACAGACAGAAACCAGGCTGCCTGGCGGGCCCAGAGGGACAGCCTATTGGGTGTTGGCGAAAGCTCTTTCTCCCTTGGTGGGTGGGCAGGGTTCTGTTGAAGGGACTGAAGAGACTCAGGAGCAGTGGTGACCTTTTGTGGAATCCACCATTCGACTGAGGTTGGAAGAGAAACCCAAGTCCAATTGCACGTTTCCATCTATATAAAACCCATTGCTAGAGTTGAGCCAAGAACAAAATTCTAAAAATTAAAAATTAGCCAACATCTTTCCAGAACAGATGACCTGTAGAAATTGATGGCAGGATCTAGAAAGGGGGTACCCACCGGAGCAATGGGCATGAGTGGTTTGGAGAGAGTTTCAAAGGGCTGTGTGGCTTCCTCCCAGGCCCAGCCTGGACTTTGAGAACCTGAGCACATCAGACACTTGGCTGCCTTCACCAGCTCCTGGGAACGTGAGGGGACTAGACTCAGAGCAGGGCAGACCCACAAGCTTGGTTCACAATGGTCTCAAGCCATTATGCCTTCCTTCATGGTGACAGACCAAAGGGATTTCATTCCCTGCACCTCTAGGGAAGGAAATGTTATAGCACCCCATAGTGTTGCTATTCATTAACGATCCTCCATAAAGAGCGAAGGAAAATTTAAGAAGGCATCCACCAACAGACCTAGGCCACGTGCCAGGGCTGCAAGGGGTAGACAGTAGGAATGAAGAGACTCGGATCATACTCCCAGTTCTGCTTCTGATAAGCCACACGAGTTAGGCAAGTCCCTAAGCCTCAGTTTTCTCATCCATGAAATGAGACCATTGCTCTCCTACTTAACCTCACAGGACTAATGTGTGGCTCACAGATACCTTTATGTGTATTCTGAAAAGTGCCCTGTAAACAGGAGAAAGACTTGTTTGAATGAGCGAGAGACTGTTTCCCCTCCCTCTGCTTGCTGAGTCTGTGCTCCAGCTGGCTCTCTGGAGTCGGCATGGCTATCATTCATCTCCCCAGGACCTGCCAGCTCCCTGCCGCTCAGGGATCCAGCAAACCAAGCAGCTGCTGAGCCAAGAAAGTGTGCCTGCAGAAAGAACATCTCCTTAGGCTATGAACACCCAGAAACCCCTGGGGCAGAAGTCCTCTCTGTAAGCTGGGGATGAACTGGGAAGCAGGAATACCTTTCTTTTAATTAAAACACTAAAAAAAAATCTTAACTATGGCCTGAAACCCTGTAGGTACATGTCAAAAGAGGACCCTGCTGCTGTCCTTGTACACCTGCTAAGTCAGTCTCCAAGTTTGCATATTGATTGGTCGGGTCAGATTTTGGAAACAGAACTGTGGCTCCGGCAAAAATCAGGTCAACAAGGAGCAAGTGCAACCACTCATTCAGAGCTGCCCCAAGCCTGTGTTCAGCTGTGTACGAGACTGAGTGAGTAAGACCCAGCTCTTACCTGGACTTTGCTCATACTACCCTCTTACGTGGAGCTAATTCACAGCTCTAAGTAATTTTCCCTTCTTTACTCACCCCACTGCGGACTTCTGCAGTGAGAACTTGAACGACGGACCCAGTCACTGGGTCCTGGAGAGTGCCCCTTCCCAGGGGGTACTTGGAATTGCTTGGTTAGTAAGAGACTAAAAGCAATGTGGAGAAGCTCAGTTCTTTTGAAAAGGAATGAGGACTCCATGCTCGGATTGGTAGGTTGCTTAATAGAGAAAAGGGGGAAGGTGGCTCAGGGCCTTTGAACCCTGCCCAGCTGCAGCCAGCATGCAGAGGTGACAGGCAAACAGTCCACACACTATTATTGGCCAAGGTTTTGGTTATCAGTCCTCAGCTGGCTCTGACCTGAGGAGGTTGGGGCTGTTGGGACTGTGCATGAGCAAGAAGGCTCTCTTGCTCACAGAAGGTGAAGGCTTAAGCAGCATTCACCCACATCTCCCTTTTCTTGGACACCTGCTTGAGGATTTTTAGGGGAAGGGGCTCCTCCCAAGTAGAGGGAGTCCCAGGCCCAGCACACAATTAAGAAAAAGGAGATAGAGATAGAAATGGAGATAGAGGTAGAGATAGAAGTTAGAGGTCAGATGTAGAGAGAGAGAGAAGGAGAGAGAGAGAATTAAGAATATCTATTTCGAAGGGTCTGATACCCAAAAGATGATATTCCACAAAGAGCCTTAAACTTCTGTCCCTTTCCCTCGCTGTGCCACCCCTCAACACCACAGTCCAATGTGTCCTTAATCAGAGCTTTGAACCAGGGAATTGCAGGGAGGTAGGAGTGGGGTGGGGTAGGGCTGGGGTTCACACTGCCTGTGAGACCCTAACAGCCCGGCCCAACTTCTGAGGATAGAGGAGCCCTGAGCAGGCCAAGGAAGATCAGAGTTCTCAGCATCCAGAGGAGAAGGATAAATGTGACCAGCTGTCACTGGCAGTTCCACTGGGAGAGCCCTGATAGGAGAGTCGGATGAGAACAACAAAATAGGGACATGTGTCCTGAAAGGGATCTAAGTAGGGCATCAAAAGACTTTGTGACATCAAAGAATATATGACCTTAATTTGCATTTTAAAACTAAAAGTTTTAATATAGTTGTTTAATAGACAATTTGTAAAAGTGAACGGTCAAAACCGAGAGCCAGCTCAAAGGCCTGGAAGAATCACACTGCCACACAGATAAAATGCAAAGAGCTAGAAATCATAGGAGATAGGAAAGTTGAAGGCAGCTCCAGGAGGCTTTTCATGTAAAAAAGAGGAGGTCTGGAAGCTAAAAGAAGGAGCAGAGAGAAGGAAGCTAACAATCCAATAAATAGTAGGGAAAAAACTTCCCATCTGAAGAGACTTGAGTCAGCAGATTGAAAGGGCTCATTGAGTTCCAAGTGGTATTAATGGGAACGTGACAGAGCTCCTGGTGAAATTCCTAAAACCTAAGAATAAAGACAGGGAGCGCTCCTTCAACTCTTCCGGGGACATTACTTCTCCAGCTATAATCCATGAACTTGCTGCCTCAGAACCAGGAAACTTCTGAATCACATCCTTTGGTAGGTGTGGGGAAATGCAAACAGTTCATGGTAGGTAGCAGAGGCTGGAAAGTACTGAAGTAGCAAAAGGGACCTCTTGAGAAACTTAGAAGTACCGAATGACGGGAAGGGCCACCTTATGCAATGGGGTCTAACTGATCTTCTTCAGGGAAGCATTGTAGGTTCTCACACATGTGCACACATACACACAAAATCAGTCAATTGCACCAAGTAGTGTTCATCTACTGGAGCTCCTATAACAACTTCGGACCTCTTCTGCTATTGTTTAAAAAGTGTCCCGATCTTGCCTTTGAACTTTGTAAAGTAAAAGAAAAATGCAAAACTGAATTATCTATGAGACCATTTTCCTTACTACCACTTGCTTAGCATTCTCACAGAATGCGAGTGTTGGGCAAGTGCAATCCCGTCCTCACACCTGCAGTGATGCTGACACGCTTCTCTAGATGGAGGTCAAATGGAAGAGACCTCATGCTCGCATAGCCATCTTCTCTACTTCCAAAGATCATCTGGGTTTAGGAAATAAGCACTGCTTTTAAAAAATAACCTTTGAAAGGATGCAATTTACAAAGGATAAAATGCACCCATTTAAAATGCACAGTTGGATGAGTATTTTTACTTTTGGAACTACTAGCACATGGTGTAACTATAGAGCTCTTCCAGCATCCCAAAAGTCCCCTTGGTCCCTTTGCAGTCCATCCCTCCCCTGCCCTCCCTAGGCCCTGACAATCATTCATCTGCTTTCTGTCATTATAGATTAGTTTGCCTTTTCCTTATATAGATGGAATCATACACTATGTTGGTTTTCTAAGGCTGCAGTAACAAACTACCACAAGCTGGATGGCTGAAAATAATAGACACTTATTTTTTCACAGTTCTGGAGACCAGAAGTCAGCAGGACCTCACTCCCTCCACAGGTTCCTGGGGAGAATCCTTGCTGCTTTCAGCTTCTGGAGGCATCCAGTGGTCCTTGGCTAGTGGCAGCATCACTCCCATCCTGCCTCTGTCTTCACTTCTCTTTCTTTCCTGTGTGGCTGTGTCTCCAGGTTCTGTCTCTTATACCAGCATGAGTCACCTGATTTAGCACCTGCCCTAGATCCAGGGTGGTGGCATCTTGAGTCCCTTAACTTAATCACATCTGCAAAGACGCTATTCCCAAATGAGGTCACTGTGTGGAGAAAACCCCATTCTCCTCCTAGTTTCCCCTTTAGCCTCACATCACTACCAGATTCCAAACCCTCTGGACATAAGATGTGTGGGGTTTTCCCTACAACAAGTAATTCTCTGCAAGACCAGATGACTGTCCTACAATTTAACTCCAACCTAACACTATCTACCAGGAGATCATGTCAGATCCCACAGGTTCAGGGTTCAGTCCTACAAGACTGCTTCCACCCCACCCATTGTCATCAATCCCAAGTCCAGATTGTCTCCTGAGCTTTTGACAGATGGGCTATAAATCAAAGGTTCCCAGGATACCTTTCTTGTGTTTGATTAATTTGCTAGAGTGGCTCACAGAACTCAAAAACACCATTTACTTACTGCTTAGCAGTTTATTATAAAAGGATATGAGAAAGGACACAGACGAGCATCCAGATAGAAGAGCTGTACAGGGCCAGGTATGTGGGAAGGGGTACGGAACTTCCACGGGCTCTCCGAATGCACCCCTCTCCCCCCACCTCCATGTGTGCATCAACCCAGAAGGTCTCTGAACCCCATACTTTTGGGATTTTTAGGGAGGCTTCATCACATAGGCATGATGGATCATTAACTCCATTCCAGCTCTTCTCCCCCCTCTGGACAATGCAGGGTGGGGTTGAAAATCCCAAGCTGCTAATCATGGGTTAGTCTTTCTGGTAACCAACCCCCATCCAGAAGCCCACCCAGAGTTACCTCCTCAGAACAACAAAAAGACACTCCTGTCACCGAGGAAATTCCAAGGGACTGAGGAGCTCAGTGTCAGGAACCAGGGGCAGAGAACAAATATTAGAACAAGAGCTCCTAGGGCACTTATCACTTAGGACATTGCAATGGTTTTAGGAGCTCTGTGCCAGGCATCCGGGGAGAAAACCAGTCTGTGTTTTTTTCCATTATCTCATGTTCAGAGGGAGTAGGGGTGAGGGCTTAGACAAAGCCTTGCGTGGATATACCACAATCTGATTCTCTATTCAGCTGCAAATGGACATTTGGATCCTTTCCAGTGTTTGACTACTATAGATAAAACTGCTATGATTATTGTGTACAAACTTTTACCTGTGCAGATGCTTTCATTCCTCTTGAGTAAACATGCTTAATCCAAGTGTGTATCTAACTTGATATAAAACTGCTGAGGAGTTTCCCAAGTGATTGCACTAGTTTACCTTCCCAGGAGCAGGTAGGAGAATTCTACTTGTTTCTCATCCTCACCTAAACCTGGTGTTTGTCATGTCCGACTTTTTAAAGTTAAGCTCTTTCCATGGGTATGTAGTGGTATCTCATTGTGGTTTTTATTTGCATTCCCCTGATGACGGGTGATGATGAATATCTTTTCATGAATTTATTTTCTTTTATGAAGGGTTGTTTAAATCTTTGGCCCATTTTTAATCAGGTTGTTTTTCTTCTTGCTATTGTAGCCATTACTTTTTGAAAGCTTTTTATTTTTTCTAACAAGTATGAACAAAACTATTCTTAATTTGGGGCTGAGAAATTTCTGCCAAATGATTAACAAACAACTCAGCAGAGACATTTTCCAATCCAGGACAGAAATTTGATCTGGAACAGCACTGCGAAGAGAAAAACTGCCCATCAGTGACCGAAGAGCTGGTCTATGGTGCCTGTGCTGGTACTCCTGACTGGTGTGGCTCAGTGGGTTGATGTCCGCCTGCAAGATGAGAGGTTGCTGGTTTGATTCCATGTCAGGGCACATGCCTGGGTTGTGGGCCAGGTTGCCGGTTGAGGGACATGCAAGAGGCAGCATGATCGATGTTCTCTCCCATTGGTTTCTCTCCCTCTCTTTCTCCCTCCTTTCCCTTCTCTCAAAATATAAATAAAATCCTTACAAATAAAAAATAAAAAAGAAGAAGCCAGTCTTTCTTCAACTTCCAATGTGTAAGTAGTTCCTTCTGATCAACAGTTAAAATAGCCAGAAAAATCTTTCAAAATATACCATATTTAAATGCTCAAACAACTTTTTTTTTTCCTTTTAATTCACTGGGGCTCCTGAAGTCTGAGAAAAAAAGATCAAATTCAAGAAAGATGAAAGAGCTGTCTGTGAGGGATGGCAGATATCAACGTGTTCAGACAATCCTTGGAGGTTATTCTCTAATGGCGGCCTCATATCGGTGAAAACATCAGCCCAGCACACACAGCATCTCTTGCAGCCCTGTGATTACAGCGCACAATAATGCCCATGGCCAAGTCACTTTACACACAATATCCCAAATAACAGCAGTAGCATCTTTCAACCCGAGAACGGATGAATATCTACAATGCATGAACATGTCCGTTCAATATTTCTATTTGTATGGAATCTTCCCAGGAGTAATATTTCTGAATTCTTTCAATAATACTGTCAACTTTTAAAGCATTTTACTGAAATATCTTCCTTCTAAAAGGAAAATTGTTTACCGCCCAGATGAGTTCATATACACCGAGAAGAGTGATTTTCAACCTTTTTAATTTCATGGCACACATGAATGAATTACTAAAATTCTGTGGCACACCAAAGAATATATTTTTTGCTGATCTTACAAAAAAATAGGTATAAGAGGTTCCGGCCAAGATGGAGGCGTAGGTAGACACCCTGTGCCTCCTCGCACAACCAAAAGACGGACAACAACAAATTTTAAAAGAAAAAACAACCAGAACTGACAGAAAATCGAACCGTATGGAAGTCCGACAACCAAGAAACTAAGAAACATACATCCAGACCGGTAGGAGGGGCGGAGAGGACTCGCG
>VMDR010008016.1:0-38107 GCA_007922815.1 Macrotus californicus
TCCTCCCAGCTTGTTTCATGCACACATTTCAAGTTTGGTTGGACAGTCTCATGTTGGAGATGTTCCAAGAAGTTTTTGGTGACCCCTAACCATTCATATTTAGAAGAGATGCTCTAACAGGCTGATTGGAAGTCTGTGTGTAGGATGATCAACCAAAAGATCATCAGGTCACCAGTCAGCCTTTCTTGGAGGATTCCCACAGGCAAGATCTAGGGGGCCTTTCTCTGGAGTCATTCAGTTTATCACGGGAAGAATCCTGCCCAGTGACGTGTCTAGCAATGGGCATTCTGAGAGTGCAGACTAAGGATCTGACTAGGCATAGCCCACAGTCACCCTGTTTCCAGCCCTGTCCCTCACTCCTGATCTCTTCTGAGCCTGGTCTCCAGTCTCTCCAGTTTGGTTTCTTTAGAAAATAAGCCTTTGTTTCTCTTGTTGGAGAGCCAATTGGAGAGGGAGGGTAGTACTGGTAGATAGTGAGTCACCTGGCTGTCTGGTGCAGTGTTGATGGCTACCACATATTAAGACTTTAAACTCTCCCACTGTGTTTAGCTGTCACATCACCCATGACTTTCACAGCTCTGGGTAGCTCCTGGTGCCCTCCTTCTCAGAAGTTCTGTGATAGGTCACCTCCTTTCCTATTAATTAACATTCTCCAGCCACATTCTATCTTCTAAAAATATGTTAAATCTCTCCTTCACACTTACCTCAGTTGGGATTCTTCAGGTGCAAGTAGCAGAAAACCTGGTCATTTTTTTTCAATCTCAGTTTACATTCAGTATTATTTTGTATTCATTTCAAGTGTACAGTGTAGTGATTAGAAAATCAAATACTTTACCAAGTGCTCCCCCTAATATTTTAAATACTCACCTGGCACTGTGCATAGTTTTTACAATATCATTGACTATATTACCTGTGCTGTGCTTTACATCCCTGTGACTATTTTGTGACAACCAATTTGTACTTTTTAATTCCTTCACCTTTTTCACTTACTCCCCCAAACCCCATCCTCTGACCGTAAATCTAATCTCTGTATCTATGAGTCTGTTTCTGTTTTGTTTGTTCATTTATTTTACTCTTCAGATTCCACATATAAGTGAAATCATATGGTATTTGTCTTTCTCTGTCTGACCTTAGCATAATACCCTCTAGGTCCATCCATACTGTCACAAATGGTAAGATTTCATTCTTTCTGTGGCTCATATTCCAGTGTACATATACACCACAGCTTTTTCATCTACTTGTCTATCGATGGGCTCTTGGGTTGCTTCCATAGTTAGGCTATTGAAATAATACTGCAATGAACATAAGGGTGTATATATTCTTTCAAATTAGTGTTTTGGGATTCTTGGGTTAAATACCCAGAAGTGGCACCTCTGGGTCATAAGGCAGTTCCCTTTTAATTTTTTGAGGTAAATCCATACTGCTTTCCACAGTGGCTGCACCAATCTGCATTCCCACCTACAGTGCTAAAGGGTTCCCCTTGCTCCACATCCTCACCAGCTCTTGTTTTTTGGATTATTGATGGTAGCCATTCTGAGAAGTGAAGTGGTATCTCATTGTGGTTTTAATTTGCATTTCTCTGATGATTAGTCATGTTGAGCATCTTTTCATATGTCTACTAGCCATCTGTATGTCTTCTTTGGAAAAATGATTATTTAGGCCCCTCTGCTCATTTTTTACTTGGATTGTTTGTTTGTTTTAATGTTGAGTTGTACAAATTTTGGATATTAGCCCCTTATCAGATGTATCACTGGTGAATATGTTCTCCTTTTCATTTTGTTGATGGTTTCCTTACTTGGCTTTGCAAAACCTTTTTAGCTTTATGTAGTCCCATTTGTTTATTTGCAGAAAACCTAGTCTTAATAAGTGCTGAAATAATTAGCAAATTTCTAATCCCATGAGATAGGAAGTCTGGAGGTGAAAGGGCACCTGTCCCCAGAGATCAGAAATTGGCTCTGCTTCTCTGCCCTTTTTTCATTCCATACGCTTCAGTCTTCAAAATCTGCAGCAAGATGGGTGTAGCACTTTTAGGCACATCCAGATAAAACAAGGTCTAGTGAGGGTGGAAACCACTTTTTTCCTTGTGTCTCTTTCTAAAGGTGAAAAAACTCTTTGCAAAAGCCCTCCCCAAAGAATCAATCATGAGCAAGATGAATGAGATTTCATTATGGTTTGGGGGTTCGATGGAGGTTGTGAATTCATCGCTGTAACTATCACCATCTTCCTGCTGACCCTTTTGTTCTTTGCCGCTAATGCCTTTTTTATCCCCTTACTGTGATTTTAGTAGGATTTTGGGAGGGAGAGGAGATAAGTATTCAATCTATCAACCCACTTAACAGGAAGTTCTTCCACCACTTTCTTACAAAAAAGTTCTTGTACTCCTAGCTCACTTTCTTTTCATTTTCTTTTTCTACTTCTTATTAAATTTTAACCCATACACAGAAAAAATATATAATGAACACCCCATATACCCAGCTTGAAGAATTATGATATTCAGGTTTTGCAATTATATTTACTTCATCTATATTTTTTGATGATATATTTTGGAATAAACTGCAAATATCATGGCATTCTACCTCTAAAGATTTCCAGATGCATCTTTTAAAAGTAAAGATAATTTTCTGTGTAATCGTGACACTATTATCACACTTAACAAAATCCAGCTAACTTTTATCTCCTGCAAGGCAGGGGGTCCTATCATGTTGGAGAAGGCTTCAAAAAGAGCCTACTAGAAAGTTTGGAAATAATTTAAATGTCCATCCATAGACTAGTTGAGTAAATTGTGATGTATCCATACTATGGAATACTGGGGAATATTTTAAAAGATGACATAGTTCTATACATGGAAAGATTTTTACAGTATCACTAGGTTTTTTTTAATGTCTCAAAATAGTATGTACAGTGTAGTCCATCCTGTTCTTGTTTTAAAATGCACGTGCCAGTGTATGCACAGTAAAGAAGTCTGGAAGGATATAAATCAAAATGGTGATAGCACTTGATCTTCAGTGGTAGGATTATGGATGCTGTTTTCTTTCTTTGTACATGTCATCAAAAGTGTTTTACCATTTGGGTCTTCAGCTGTCAACAGGCAATAGTGTACTTGCTCCTTCTGATCAGGAGAGTAGGTATCTGGACATGCACTTAGGGACGTGTGGTCTCTGGACTGTAGACTGAACATGCAGAGCGAATGGCATCTTTGTTTTTATAAATACAGGGAGGTGATAGTCAGTAATAAATTGTAATACTAATGGAGTTCTTTTAATAACACCGAAAAACTACCTATAGCTTTGTTCGGGGGATTTTTTTGGTGTTTTTTTGTGGTAAAATATACATAACAAAATTTATCGTGTTTACCATTTCTTTTTTTTTTTTTTTTTTTAGAGAGAGGGCGAGAGAGGGAGAGAAATATTGTGTGAGAGAAACATCAATTGGTTGCCAATTGCCTCTTGCATGCCCCCAACTGGGGACCTGGCCCGCAGCCCAAGCAGTGGCCCTGACTGGGAATCAAACCAGCGACCCCTTGGTTCGCAGGCCAGCACTCAATCCACTGAGCCACACCAGCTAGGGCTCATGTTTACCATTTCTAAGTGTACAATTTAGTAGCATTCAGCACACTCACATTGTGGGGCAACTGTCACCACCGTCTCCAGAGTTTTTCATCATCCCATACTGAACCTCTCTGTACTCATTAAACACAAACATCCCGTTCCCCCTCCCCCACTGCCTGGTAACTACTGCTCCACTTTCCGTCTCTATGAACTTGACTATTCTAGGTATGTTGTAGAAGTGGAACCCTACAATGTTTGTCCTTTGTGTCTGGCTTATTTCCCTCACACTTATATAAGGTCTTCATGGTTCATCCATGTTGTAGCAAGTATGAAAATTTCATCATTTTTTAAAGATTTAATTAATATTTTTATGGATATACCATATTTTGTTTATCTGTTTATCTATTGATGGCCATTTGGGTTGTTTCCACCTCTGTGGCTTTGTTTTTAAAGGACTGTGCTTTCAGGAGCTGCTTTGAACTCAGGTACTTCTTTTTTTCTTTTTTTAAGATTTTATTCATTTATTTTAGAGAGAGGAAGGGAGGGAGAAAGTGAGGGAGAGAAATATCAATGTGCAGTTGCCTCTCATGTGCTCCTTCTTAGGGACCTGGCCTGCAACCCAGGCACGTGCCCTGACTAGGAGTCGAACTGGTGACCCTTTGGTTCGCAGGCCGGCACTCAATCCACTGAGCCACACCAGCCAGGGCATGAACTCAGGTATTTCACACCTGGGAAGATTTTATAGCGACAAAGAATTCAGAGTGGAAATGAAGGAGAAGGGAAACAGATCAACAGTGCTGCTTCATGTGACTTGAAGGTGCAGCTTGCAAAGAAGAATACAGAAAACCAATGTTTTTTAAGGATCTTGGTTTTTTTTCCTCCAAAACTTCTTTTCCTCCCTATCTTTTTCCCTGATCAGCTGCCTAAGAAGCAGTAAAAACAACTGACAACTAACTTTGACTATTTCTCTTCTAACTCTTCTACTGATGTGGATGTGTTGGTTTTGTTTTTGTTTTTACCTTGTTTTGATTTTTACTGCTTAGAAAGCATACCCTTCTTCATACTCTGACATTGCTTCTCTATAATCTTAGCCATAATCGAGATGAGATCTGTGGGTTATTTGTACACATGGAATTCATTTATTCCTTCGTTGATCAACATATTTCTTCAACACCTACTATGAGCCAACTGTGCCAGCAGCAGGGTCTAATTCCTTATCAAAAAACTAAACAGTCGCCCTGGCTGGCGTGTTTCAGTGGGTTGAACACCGGCTTGTGAACCGAAAGGTCACTGGTTCAATTCCCAGTCAGGGCACATGCCTGGGTTGCAGGCCAGGTCCCCTGTAGGGGGCGTGCAAGGGGCAACCACACATTGATGTTTCTTTCCCTCTCTTTCTCCCTCCCTTCCCCTCTGTTTAAAAATAAATAAATAAAAAGTTTAAAAGCCTCACCTTTTAAAAAAAATTAAACATTCATCCACAAAAGATACAATTAAACTACATGTGGCTTGATATTAAGAAACTGGCCTGGCTGTGGGGTAAGGGACTTGTGGCCCCATCATTCAGACAAAACCTTTTTTCATGTCACTATGATAACAATCTCATAAAGCCATAGTTCAGTAGCAAAAAAAAGTGTCTGTACGGATGTCATTCGTCATTATTGATATTTTGTCAATTGGTTTGAACTTGTTTGTCTGGTTGATCTTCCTGTCAAGTTCCGCTTTCAAAGAGAAGAAACTGCATGACTGATTACTTCCATGCAAGTGGTCAAATAGTTACAACAACTTGTAGAGGAGTCTGTCCCTGTGTTTTACATTCTGCAGTCACTGTTTGTGTTTTCCCTGATGCCCAGATTGAAGCAGGGCAGAGCCTCAGCTCCACCAGACCTGTGGAAAGCTGGCTGCTGCTAACTCTCTCAGCCCGAATGTTTGCCTGTGCAAATTTGCCTTTGGTGCCTGGAAAAGCTAATTGGGCTGCCTTCTGGGCTCTGTTAAACTGTGTGGGTCTTGATACCTCAAAAAAGTTTATTCTGTTTGTTCTCTCTTGCCCTTAGACCATCATCTGCAAATAGCATAAGCAGCACCACATCTTCAAATCACAGTGGCTACACTCCGGAACCCCCTCTGCCCCCAGCTGGAGGTGACCTTGCCAGCCGACTGTCAAGTGATGAAGGGGAGATGGACGGAGCTGACGAATCGGAGAAGTTAGATTGTCAGTTCTCCACTCACCACCCTAGACCTCTTGGGGTAGGCCACCAGATGTTTCCCTCCATGCATTTTCCCCCTGTGCTTTGCGGGTATTTAGGTGATCGTGTCAAAGGGCATGCATTCCTAAGGAGAGGTCTTCAGGACAGGCAACCCCGCGGTTAAATGATTGCCTTAGAAATATGCTTGAAAATCACAGAAGGAAAGGAAAGGGCTTCCAACTTATTATAATCCTTTAAGCACCTGAGTACTTGTGGTCCACCTTGAAGTAATAATGCTTGAGAAATGGTGTTTATTTAAGTGCACTGGGGAGCTGACCTTCTGGCTTTGCCCATCTAAAAATGGAGCCTTTGATTTCAAGAGTTAGTCTGGCTCACCTGCATTGGAAGCCGTGTCTGTCTAAGCAGTGTGCCAGGTGCCAGTCCTAGCTGTTTCTCCCATGTTGGTTCTGAGTTTTTATTGTTATTAGTGAGTGTGACCACATGGCACTGGTACTGAGTGTGTGTGTGTCTGTGTGTTAAGGAAAGGAAGAGACTTTTCATAGCAGCTTGATTGCTGATGAACAGAAAGGTCATTTTCTTCCTAATCCTCGAAAGAGCCCACTTTAACAATGCAGATTATTGAAATCGAGCTGAGAAACATAAAGAGGCATGAGCTGGAGGCATGTCTATATTTGCCGTATGAGCACTTGAGAAGGAGATGTTTGGTGCTACCATCACAGAGCTGAATGCTGGGGGCCTGGCACATGGGACCCCATGGCTGGTTTGCTCTGGTGTCAGCTTGAGCCCTGCAGGAACAGTTTTGACTCTTTCTGGAGCTCAGGGACTGTGTAGGTGAAATCGATCCCGCATCAAGAAAGAGTGACTCCCTCTTCCCTTTGTCTGTGAGTTGGATGAAGGCCAAATTCACTTCCTATTGAGGGGACCTGAGATTCACTAACAGCCTGACTTTGCCTCTTGGCTAATTCAGAAATAGTGAGGGATAATTAGGAATGCCTTTGACTGCCAGTAATAGAAAACTCAACTCATACAGTGCATGTACTATGGTCATTTAATTGTCTCCTGTCACAAGAAGTCTAGAGGTAGGTGGTTCCAAGCTGAGGGACACTGGTCTCAGTGTATCTGCTACAGCTCCAGTCCTCACCCAGTAGCATTTACACAGGATGGAAAGGTGCAAGCAGAAAGGAAGTCTTCATTTATAGGGACGGAAATCTTCCTGTGAACTCCCTAGCCAATTTCCCCTTACCTCTACCAGAGTGGCTCACATGCTACCCCTGCACCACTCAACAGCAGGGAAGGATGGGACTGCAGTGACATGGAATGGAGCCAGCCAGGATTCATCCCAAGGTTCTGAGACCCACCTTCCTGCTCACTGCTCCGTGTCAGATATCAGAACAAAAGTGTGGTTCTGTTAGCCAGGAACAGGCAGGGAGAGGTGGCAGTGGGGTGGCATTTGGTGAGATTGGCAACCTGTGAGGTCTGCTGCAGTGGCCAATGCTGAATCTACAGCTCCGTTGAGGGCGTAGTGTGCGACCAGGAGCAAGAGCCTCTCAGGGCATCTGGCTTTGCATCTCTATGGAATTAGAGATACAGGTAGCAAAGACAGAAAGGTGCCTTTGGCTTCCAAGTCGGAAAGAGAGACCTAGCTCTCCCAGGAGGCCAAAATCTGGAACATATCAGGATGTTTGTCCAAATGACAAGCTTCCAGGCTACAAAGGATTTGCTCAGCTCTGGCCACAGCAGATTTGTGTGCCCTTAATGTTGTGCTGATTTAAATGGAAAGGCCACAGATTTGTTTCTTTGCTTTGTCTTTTCTCTTATGGTCAGTCGCTATATTAAATCATTTTTGTAATGGACACGCATTCAGTGTGTCTTAGCAATGGGATGAAGGAAGAAAAGATGTCTAGACCTGGAAGAGCTCCCACACGATGCTGGGGGCCAGCTTCACGCTAGAGAATTCCCTTTGCATGTTTTCTTCCCTCGTCAGTAAGCACTTAATATGAAAGTACAGAAAAGACTTTTTCATCAAAAGTACCAGATTTGATGGGCAACAAGATTTTAATGCAAAACCCCCAAAACATAAGCAGAAACAAAACAAAGGGAAGATCTCTCATTTGCTCCTGAGAACTGTTCCAGAAAGGGTTGTGGAGCGAGCGCCAGCCCAGCACTGTGTCTGGGACGGAGGCCAGGAGCTGCCGGAAGGCCCAAGGAAAGGGAGAGAAGCTGCATCTGAGTTATAGAGTCATCTGCAGACTCGTCTGAGCTCTAGACCAGCCAAATGTCACCTTCTCAGAGGCCACTTCTTGCATTTCTGGTTGTCCTAACATCATAATAAAATGATGTTTATTAAACATCTTACTGCCCATATTTCAGCCATATGTTTTATATGTAATAGTTTGATTTAAACATTTCATGGGACCTTATCTCTCCAAATCTGTCATTTTGCCCAGATCCCTACTATCCTCATTGAAGAGAATGAGGTCCCTGGGCTTTATACATGTATAATCACATCAGGCACATAGGCATTACATATACAATAAAACCATGTAGTGATTCCCAGGTGAAATGTAAAAAGTATGCAGTACATGTGTTGGAGTTCAGAGTGGCAGTGTTACCTGGATAGAGGCCATTGGAAATGAGAGTCTTGATAGGGTACTGAGGGCAGGGAGGGTTGGAATTGACAGGGGAGAAGGAAGACAGGCAGACGGAACAGCATGGGTATAAGTGTGGAGGCAGTGATGTGTCCTGGGCAGCCTGCACGTGATGATAGGAAAGGAGATGAGGTCAGGACTAGGAAAGGAGGAGTGTAGCCCAGTTAGAAATGAAGTGGTCCTGTTGACGACAGATAGGAAAGGTATGACCAGTTGGCTGAAGAATATCAGAATGAGGTGTGTCCATTACTGTGATAAGAAGCAAGGAAACACCAAGTTCCGTAAGAAGACGGATGACTCAATAGGCAGGTGGTGCTGAAAAATCATCCTGGCTGCTGGTTGTTGTTGGTTTGGGTTTTTTCAACCTAAAATGTTGGCTCAATCCCAGATGTAGAGAAGGAGCCCTCAGTGCCACAGAAAATTAAATGTCACTATTGTTGAGTCATAGTGTGATGTTCTGCAGAAAATCCAGAGCTCAAACTAAAGCACCACAGAAATATTTTTGGCTTCAGTACTGTTTGCTTCTTTATTTTGAGTTTAAGTGTACCCCTGTGTGTTTTTATGCAAATGTTATTTTTCTCTATATGGTTTATTTTAGCTTATTAGCCTGTAATCAAAATTAAAACTTTTTTTTCCTCACAGTTTTGCTCATTCGGGAGTCGCCTCATGGGACGAGGGTACTATGTGTTTGACAGAAGATGGGATCGTTTTCGATTCGCACTAAACTCCATGGTAGAAAAACACTTGAATTCTCAGATGTGGAAGTAAGTGAGCAGTTTTTGTGCAATGTAAGATCAGAGCTGCCCTACAACTATCTGAACCCCAACTTCCTAAGTGAATATCAGTAGTTAGCTTTCCATAGAACAAAATGATTTTGAAATCAGGATTCATAATGAATTCTTAAATGTCAGCTTTTCTTAGTGGCTTGCCTGCAGTTTTTCAGAGACACATACAATGTGTGTTATGCTTTGTCTTCTTTGGAGGTCATTTTTCTGTTGGTAATCTTCTAAATGAAAAGGGTATTAGATGAGATCTTATTTTTTAACAGTGATAAAGGGCCTTTTGGCTATGAGTAAGAACACCTAAGGATATTAAAAATATGTTTCTGTTTGTAATGTTAGGGCTATAATGTCAATACTAAGAATTTCATGATGGTTATGGACCAATTTCTAACCACTTAATATCCTGTGGAAAAATACGTACATCGGCCAACAGGGCAGATCCTAAGCGATGCTGTGAAGTTGGTTAAGCTTGTCTTTGGCCCTTCCCACCTCCCTAGAACTCTGTACTCACACTTCTCTCTAACCTGAACCCAAGCTTACATTCTATTTCTCTAATGTCCCTTTATTCTCCAACACCTCCCAATGTATTTACATTTTCATAGGAGTTTCATAAAAAAGGAAGAAACCTTCTTAGGAAAATGCTGTTGTGAAGGAATGACAGGCTAGACCCTCTCAAACCTCAGCACATAAGAAACTGCCATTCTGGCCACTTGATAATACAAGACCAGCCTGCTGGCTATCCCCACCCCCCACTCCTACAAAGGTGAGCTCTTAAGGTATCATAATCGGTTAAAATCATAGCTCTCTCAGATCTAAGCCCAGATGGTTCAGGAAAGCCAACTCTGAAGCCCTCATCCAGCCCAGTGAAGCCAGGAAAGGCAAGGAAGGCATTCCTGAGAAATGAGAGGGTACTGGCAGCGGGGATGGTAACAGAATTCCAAACTTGCCCTTCCCCCAGGTTTTCTCCTCTTTCCCAGGCAGCTGTGATGCCTCTTCATCATGGCGCCCAAAGAGCTTGCAGACCTGTACTTCTAGGAGAAGTAAGCTCCACTGTGTCTGCAGTAAGCTCTCAGAGTGGATTTAGGACTAAATGAAAATACTTCCTATAAAGTAGGAAAGGGCCACAAGAGAAGCTTATCATTTCTTCCCATTTAAGTGACTGCCCAGTGTGTCTAAAAGGCACCCTTGATACTTATTTGTGTCCATTCTAAACAGCAACAAATTGGTGCTGCATGCGGGGTTACCGTGTTCATGGTTATTTGTTAATTTATCCTTCTGCGATTGTTCCCCCAAGATGGCAGCCAGCCCTGGTGACTCTCGCAGCTTTGCTCTCCTGTGTTGTGGAAGTGTAAAACCCAGGCACGTGGAAGGAATGTGTTGATCTGTATTTCGCTACCTGCTGTCCTGTCAGCTCAAGCTCCATATTCCTTTCCTCCTCAGGCACAGAAACCCGAGCCACAGGGCATCAGGTCCCTCCCCCCTTTTCAGGACTTGCCTAACCAATCTACTGTCACTGAGCAACATTGGGGCTGCCTGGGTGTCAACTCTGGAGAGCGTAGCACCCCGCTGCCCTCTCAACCTCGCTGCCCAAACCCCAGGCCCGGACGGGCCCGAACTTGGAGGGATGGCAGCCGATGGGGGCGTGGAAGACATTAGGAAGAAAAGGAACGGCCAAGACTCTTTTTTCTTTAACAAGCATTTAACTCTGCATCAGGAGACGCCAACACAGTATTCTCTTTCAGCCAGGTCAGCATCTGGAGCTCCATGCCAGCTGGCAGGGGAGGATGGGCACTGTCAGTAATTTATTCGCATCTGTGGGCTTTTTATGGGACTTCCCTAGGCCAGCGTGCAAAGCTTAAACCAGGCACAGCCCGCAAAGCTGAAATCCACTGCCATTTGGCCCCTAGACAGACACATAAACTGCTGAGCATGGGGGGAAGGGGGTCCCGGGGACAGTGAGCAGCCACGTGGCCCTAGCCCTGCTTCCCCCTGCTCTGCTTTCCTGCCTCTGTTATCCACTTACAATTAGTGGAACAGGAAGGAAAGGGAGAGAAAGTATGCCAAAAAATAGCCCCATCCCAATCCTGAGTGTCCGAGAAGCAAGGTTTGAGGACTTCAGTTCAGTTTGTCAACAGAAGTGAAGCATGAACTTACACTATTGGATGGGAAAATTCAAACTGGGACATTCAGAGAGATCCCAGTTAAGGGCATTGAATGGGGTCCTCTCTAAATAAGCCATCTGGTATTTATAGATAACTTTTTATTACAAGTAACTGCCAAACCTTTGCCTACATGTATTTCTATCCAGACTCTAACTGGTAAGAAACTTGAGTTGAGGGAAGATTAAGTGGGAGGCCTCCAGTCCACAACAAGGCAGCTGAGACAGCAGGGCAAGCGTGCTGATGCTGCACATGCTGAGACATGTTCCCTGGCACTGTTAGGAGGGGGCTGTGCAGCGCCCGACAGTTCTAAGGGCGTGTTTAGATCTTTCCTGTCCAATTATATGGAAGTCCTTGCCCAGCATGCCTAGTTATGTTGCTGCTGAGAATTCACCTGCTCACCATCCACCCACCCACCCACCCATCCATCCGTTCATTTACTCATTCATTCATTGCAATAACTGCAATTAATGGAGCACTTGTTTAGTGCTGACGGGATCTTCTGCATTCTTTAGGCTTGAGAGAAAGTAGATTTTCAAACACCATCATGGCCCCAATGTGTTTGGCAACATTTTTCTTTTATCTTTGATCTCCTCAGTCTGGTGTTTTCAAGGACTCTGTTCATCTATATTCAAGGATTCCTCTGGATTCCACCCTAAAGACTGAAGCCATAGCTTCGCCCAGTTGCAGGCAGGAAATGGAATCCTCAGAGAGAGCAGTGCTATGAGAGGCATTTCCTTGTCAGCATGGCCTCTTTCTAGCATTCCCTGATGCCACAGCTGGGAGGGTAGCCTCTCAGCTGGGAAGGGACTGGAGAAGCGCCATCTCACACCTTGCTCTAAGCTCCTGGGTTGCAGGTCCCAGACCTGCCCACTTGCAAGTGCTGCTTTCAAAGGAGAGTAAATTCCTAACTGCTGGGGAGCCCTAGCTATGCTGGAAATGATTCCCAGGGGACATGGGGAGGGGGGAAATGTGAGAAATAAAAAAGAGCCAGTTTGACGATATTCACCTGACCCCTGAGGTCAGTATTCTTTCATACAAATCAGGAACAAATGGTGACCCCCAAGGCTCTGTGCTCCTCCTGGTCCCCAGAGTAGCAGCTACAGCAGGCCATGGTTTGGAAGTGGGAGCTGCTTCTACTACTAGTCAAAAGATGGAGTTTGCAGGGAGGCCCGAAGAGTGGCCCCCACCTGCTTCTGGCCGTGGCTCCACAGAGTGTAAGCAGCATGGCGTTTGCCCCCAGGCACCCCAACCTCCAGGAAGACCATCCCTGTCCATGTGTTCTCCTGTGCCCAAACCCTACATTTGTCTTCAGAACAAACTAGAAATTCCTGACCCCCTTTTCTGGATACATGAGGGTTTCTGTACTCTCACCCCTTCCTAACACAGGGACAAGAAGACCTGTTGAAGAGCAGCCACACTCCAATTATAGGTCCTCTGAGTGAGAGCTGAGATAAGGTGGGGTGGACAGGAAGAAGTCAGCCCTGGGTCTGGGCAAGTTAACATCTGCATCATTTCCCCGCCCCGACCCTCTGCTGCCCTGCGGTTTCCATGGCCTGGCCAGCAGGAGCCAGTAGCCACAAGCTAACATGGAAATGCCTCTCTGTGGAACAAACCAGAGGCTGCAGACAGGAGCTAGAGGAGGAGGCTGGCCTGTGAGCAGAGGGGTGTTTCCCACTGTGCCTGGAGCCAAGAACAGTAAGGGGTGGCAGGGGACAGGCAGTAGGCAGAGGCTGCTCTGGCCCATATATGCAGGTGACAAAGCCCCGTCCTCACACTTCTCACTTCAAGCCAGGACCTATGTGCGAAATGACCACCTCTCATTAAAAATCACCTTCATCACGGCCCCCTACCCCTGCAAAAAAGGAGACAAATACTGTTGGGGAAATTTATATTCTAAATTACGAGCGCCTTTTATTCACGAACCCAAATCAGCCATTATCCAGTAGCCAAGCATGGAGAAAAGGATCGGAAAACCTGAAAGTGATTGGAGAGAGCTTGCTGGATACAGCAGTAGGGGGAGCCGCAGGGACTAGAGAGGGGCCATAATTCAGATTTCGCCATCCGTCAAGGTCATTTTCCATAGTCTGGTTCTACCGGGGTTTTCTCTGTAGCCCTGATATTCGCACTAAATCGACCCTCTGAGGAATGCCAAGCCTGTTTCTCACTGTTTCTCTTTCACTCTTCTCTCATGTTTAGGAAGATCCCTCCTGCGGCAGATAGCCCCATGCCCTCGCCAGCAGCCCACATCACCACCCCTGTTCCAGCATCTGTTTTACAGCCTTTCAGCAACCCCAGTGCTGTGTATCTTCCTTCAGCTCCCATCAGCTCGAGACTCACCTCTTCTTACATAATGACATCAGCCATGCTCTCAAACGCAGCTTTTGTGACATCGCCGGACCCAAGCGCCCTCATGTCACACACCACAGCTTTCCCTCATGTGGCTGCAACCCTCAGCATCATGGACTCAACCTTCAAGGCCCCATCCGCGGTGTCCCCGATACCAGCCGTCATCCCTTCCCCATCCCACAAGCCATCCAAAACCAAAACCAGCAAATCCTCAAAAGTCAAAGACCTGTCTGCCCGTAGCGACGAGTCTCCGAGTAACAAAAAGAGGAAGCCGCAGTCCTCGACTTCCTCCTCATTCTTGCAGACATCCCTCTCGTCTTCATTGTCAGGGCCCCACAAAAAGAACTGTGTTTTGAATTCCAGTTCAGCTTTGAACTCCTATCAGGCGGCCCTTCCTTACAACAGTCTGTCCATGCACAACTCAAACAATGGGGTGAGCCCACTCAGTGCCAAACTGGAGCCCTCAGGACGGACCTCGCTGCCCGGCGGCCCCGTGGACATAGGGAGACACGTGGGCTCCGTGGGCAGCGGCAGTGACTCCTGTCCCCTCTCAGTGCCCTCCCTTGCAGGGGACCTCTCTCTGGCCTCACATAATGCCGTGTCTTCTCTGCCCCTCTCTTTTGACAAATCAGAAGGAAAAAAGCGTAAGAACTCAAGTTCTAGTAGCAAAGCCTGTAAAATCACTAAAATGCCTGGTATGAATAGCGTTCACAAAAAGAACCCGCCCAGCCTTCTCGCACCGATGCCCGATCCCGTTAACAGCACCTCCTCTCGGCAGGTAAGGGACCCATCCTGCCAGGGACCTCCTGGTACTGGGCAGGGGAAGCTGGGCAGCACCCCTGCTTAGCCAGGTGACTGTCTCATTTTCCCCACATGCAATTGTCCCCCTCTGCTCTGAGGGCAGTTTATTTAACAAACACTTTCTGCGGTGCTCACTTTGTGGTAGGTGCTCTTGTAAGCATTATGCAAATATTTTCTCATTTAATCCTCACAACCCAGTGCAGTTGGTGTAATTGTTAGCACCACCTTATAGATGAGTAAACTGAGGCACGGAGAGATTCTGAGCTCCCCACTCCACTCCTGTTTTATATCGTGAGGTTCTGAGGATGATTTTACTACAGAGTCCTAGTGCCAAGAAGTTTTATCTGATCTTTTGGAACCCCCTTAGGAAGAGCTGAGGCCCAAGCAGGTTAAATGATGACCAGGGTCCCACCTGGGGGGTGATAGCTTATGCTTCCAGCTCCCAGGTGACTGCTTTTCTCACTTTACTTCACAGCCTCAAGGCCCCCCTCTTACTGATGTTACCCTTTGTTTCTGAAAGTAAAACTAACTCACACCACCCGGCACAAAATTGTTCAATGCCGTTGTACAGATAGGATGGTACACTGTGAGGAAAGCTTTGGGAGTGTGGCATGGCCCAAGAAGAATCTGTCTCTTTCCCTTGAGTTCTGTTCACATCCACGAGTCTAGTCTGTCTCCTCAGGCTGGGGAAGCTACTTCAGAAAGTCCCCACCTTCGCCAGACTAATGCCAATTGGGCACGGAGGAGGGGCCGAGTCTGGCGGGAGGGCCAAAGTCTGCAGGCCTGCCCCAGGGCCTTAGGTGTGCCAGGGCAGCGGACTGTAGCAGCGGCCCCAGGCTCACAGCCACAGAATTAAGTGAGCCAGACCCTGAGCCTAGCCCCGCTTGGGGATGAGGACTTGGGAGAGATGAGAGGCAGTTGTTAAAAAGATGTTTTATTGTTTTGTGTCATTTTTATATGAGACTTGTTAAAACCTCATGAAGAGAACATCTTGAGGGGGATTCACAAATCACAAGTAAACACTTGAGAAACAGCAAGTTTGGATCCCAAGGGCCAGACAAGCTGCAACTGAGGCCAAGGTGAGAGAGGGGGAGACATAGGTCGTCCCACTAGAGCCTGTGCTGCCTTCTGACTCCCCCAGTCCCAGGGGTGCAGGGGGAGGGGGACCAGCACCCCCAGGGCCCTATGCTGAGGCTAAACTGGGTCAGTGCCGCCTCTAGGTCTCAGAGTAGAGGGTATAGCCAGGACTTCTGAAAACTGAACGTGCACATGAGTTACCTGGGGGTTTGTTAAAATGCAGGTTCTGAGTCAGCAGGTCTAGGGTGCAGCCTGGGAGTCTGCATTTCTAACAGGCCACTGATCTGCAGGCCACACCCTGAGCAGCAAGGCTGTAGTATCACCCATTTTAGAGAAAGTCCTAGCAGCTAACACTTATGGGATGGGCTCTGTTCTAAGTACTTCAGATATATTAACTTATTTATTCCTTAGCTGTTATTACCCACCCACCCCCCCTTTTATAGATGAGTAAACCAAGGCACAGGAAAGTTAAGCAATGTGCCCAAAGTCACACAGCAAATAAATAGTAGGGTTGAGATCCAAACCAGGCAATGTAGCTCTTGAGTCTGGGCTCGTACCCACCATGCCTCTGTGTTAATGGAGTGCCTCTGTATTGAGTAAACGTTGCTTGCTCTTTTGAGCCTTTGGTCTGCAGGAGCATATGAGTGTTCAGCAAACACTACGAATCAGTCACCACCAGTGGTAAGAGGAGCAGCCAAGCCTCCACCAGTGAGTGCCCATCAGGAAGGAATTCAAAAAAGCTGATGAATGTAACAGGCTGCCTCGGGTCTAGTGTGCACTGGTTCTTTAATGCAGGTGATACCTGGGGCTTGTCCCCAGGCCATTAAGAAAAGGCTTTGTCCAGGGTGACTGCCAGTGATTCCCAAGTGTTGGAGAAAAAAGCATTTGGAATCTGTTAATTCTCTTAGGAGGCTGGAAAGGGCATGGCTTGAGGTTGAGCAATTCAAGGTATACCTGTGCTTTGGGGACCGATTGAGGGCCTGTTTAATTGTATCTGATAGGTATAAGGCCAGAATTTGCACAGAAGTATTAAATTAAACAAAAGAACTGTGAGTGTAAGACAGATGTCTTTATGCAAAGTCGAGTTAAGTAGAGGACCAGTTCTTATAGGCCGAGGCAGGAGCTGCCTGTGAAACGGTACTCACCTGAGGACCAGCCCAACAGGTGCCAAGGAAGCCAGTGAGGATGGGGAGGAGCTGGACGGCCACACTCACTTGCTCCCAGTGCACTGTCCAAGGACCCAGCTCGGCCTTCCACTTGAAGGGGAAGACCCGTGCCATCTTACTATTTTTCTCAGGAAGAGTAAGATGTGCACTGTGTCTCTTGGCCAAGAAAACTGACCCAGAAAAATACCCAGGCTTTTATCCCCTACTGGTCCAAGGGAGTCTGGGCTAGAGACAAGGTGGGTCTGCAGCTGCATTCAGAGGCAGATGCATCTGTATAACCCACTGGCAGCTGATGGAAAAACGGCCTCTGCTGAGTTAAATGCTCCTGAGGGGAGGGGTCGAGCCTCTAGCCAGATGCTTTTGTCCTTACCCCTAAAACTCCCAGTATCTGCATCTGGGAAGCAGAGTTAAGAGTGCCCCTCCATGATGAGAGGGGCATCTTCAAAGTACCCCCTGAAACATGTTCATTTTCTCTGCCATTTAAAGTGGAAACAAAGTTCCAAATGGACACTGCAAGGAGAATGAGCATGTTATTATGCAGCCCCTCTCCTTTCCCCAGCAACACGTGGGATGGGGGGGGCGGGGGGTGGTCTTTCCCAAGCTCGCTCATATATCTGAGTAGGGCTCTGCTGGTGTCTTTCAGGTGGGGAAAAATAGCAGCCTAGCTTTGTCACAATCCAGCCCTTCAAGCATGTCCAGCCCAGGACACAGCCGACAGGTAAGTTACTGGGGAGCAAAAGTTCATAGGGTCATCAGCAGGGTGGAAAGAATGTGGGCATTAGAGTCAGACCCTGGTCCAAATCTTATCTCCAGTTAAGAGCATGGTGGTCCTGCTTCTAAAACTAGTAGTTACTAACTGTGTGCCCTTGAGCAAGTTACTTAACTTCTCTGTGCTTTAGCTTCCTCACATTAAGATGGGGATTATAATGACCCTACCTCGTATGGCTTTTTGGCAATGACCATTTATTCACATAAAGCCTCTAGAAAATGCCTGATACAACAAACACACAAGTTTAGCTATTATTATTATTATTATTAGCAGCTGTGTAATATTAAGCAGATTACTTCTCTGAGTCTGATATTTTTCATCTATTAAATGGCAAAATCAATGTCTGCCTCCCAGGATTATTGTGAAAATTTAATAAGATGATGTGGACTAAAGGGCCTTGCTCAGGGCATATATCAGTCAGTGCCTTCTCAAGGCCTCTGGTATGAATATTCAGGGTAGATTTAGGAGTTTTTATAAACTTGAGATGTAAGAGTAGTCAGTGCATAAATGATTTTCTCCAGTGGCCAGTGTGTGCATCCAGGGGAGACCAGAGAGAATAGGGGGTAGGGTTCTGCAAAAATACAAACACGGCTGTGTTGTGCTGTCCTAGATGTGCTTTAGGTTTTATAGACAGCAAATTGCAATGTGTTTGTCTACATTTTTGGGCTTTGGGGTTTCCCCACAAATCTAGGGTAGAGTTTGGGTGAAGATTATAGGAAAATAGTCTTTGTATCCCCAGATCTAGGTGGGTGTCTCATTTATTTCGGAACACTGTGGCCCTTTCCGGGCCTGAGCACCTGCCGCCCACCTTCCATGCTGGTGGGGCTGGGGGTGGCTCTTCTATGCTCAGGCAGTCTGCCACTGTTTGCCGAAGGCCCAGCATAGGTGGCTGAGTGCACCTGCCCAAAGCTCCAGGCGCACCCATGCACAGCCCAAAATGCTGGCAGTCAGCCTAAACAAATGTAGTAGTAGTAGTAGTAATAATAATAATAATAATAATAGCTATCATTTGTTGAACACTTCCTCTGCAGGTGCTGTGCCAAACACCCTTTACATACATTTAAACCTTTTAACAAACACTGTGAGAAGCAAGAAGGATTATCCTCAATTTGTAGGTGCAGATGACTGGACTAAGACTTTGTCTGCAAAGTCTTTATGCTTAACCCAACACTCAGCTTCAGTCTTAGATGATTCTTTGTGCTGTGCATAGGTTAGGTGGGAACATCCCAGGTGAGCGAAGAGAGACGGAAACTGAAGACAGGTCACTTACTCCCACCCTCTCTCCTAGAGGGAACCCCATGAATGTCCACAGGATTTGTCCCTGCATCCTCCTCCACAGCTAGGATCTTTGTGGCTACCCTACATTTACGGAGTGCTTTGTAGCCATCCCCTCATTTGCTCATTACAGCTGCATGTAGCCAGATGCAGGAGTCGGGATGGTGTCCTTTTTGTTCTAGATGAGAAAACTCACTCTGTTCATGAATCGTCGTGGTAATCCCAAACTTTTCTTTTTCCTTCTCTTTTCTTTTTTTTTTTTTTCTTTTCTAGAAGACCACAAACAGAACCGGCAGGATAAGGACTCTTCCATAACAAGATGATGAAGCCACTTCCAAACCAATGCCTGGCCACCCAACCCCACCCAGGAGGCCGGGGGCGGGGGAAGAAAGGGAGTGGGCACTGGGGGAGTCCATTTCCTGGGCCCTGCCTGTGACTCTGGCCTTTCTTCTTGTATTTTTAAAGACCAATTTTTAGTTTTGGAGAAAAAGAAAAAGGCAAGAGAACGTGAATTTGCAATTTACAGGAAACACCAGTGTTTTGTTTGCATTGTCTTTTGTTTGCCACATGTACACATTCTTCCAAGCTTGGGGTCACTCCTCCAGCTTCTGATTTAGCTGCTGCACCATCGTCTTGCTGCAGCCACAAGAACAGACAGTGCAGGACGTCCGTTCCTGGTGGGCATCGTCAGAAACTCTTGAACTGCAGCACGTGCAGTGCTCCTTTCCTTGTCCTTACCCATCCATCCCTTCCCTGACATCCCCTCCCACCTGCCACTCACTGTGTCTCCAAGGCCATCAGAAGAAGCTGCCTCTCCTCAGCTCCCCTCTGGACAGTGTGCCGGAAGGAGGCTTTGCTGTGGAGTAGCCTGTGTTTGGGGAGCAGAGAGCAGAGGTGGGAGGGTGGCTCAGTGCACTCACCAGGTTCCTGTGGTGCACCAGCACGGTGGAAGCCAGATGCCATTGGTAAAATTGAGAAAAGCAACCTTTTAAAGGTGTGGTTTACCCAATACCACTGTCCAGCTGTGCAGCTCAGAGAGGATATACTGGATCAGGTCTGGAACAGGCCTGGGAGGTGGCAGGAAGCAGAGGATGGGGGTAAAAGAAGATATCCCTCAAAAGATGGTGGGAACTGGGTGGCTGTGGTCATCTGAGCTTGGTAGGAATCCATGCTGCAAAACCCCTTCCTGGGCATCGTGTGCAAGGACCCAAAGCTGAGCAAGTCAGAGAGGGAGGCACCCAAGGGAGCATGTGGGAGACCCCAGGAAGCCACTCTGGAGAAGGCACAGTGCCTACAGCTGTGGAAATTCTCAGGCTGCCCTCCAGGAGGACTAGGCAAGAGGAGAAGGCCTGGGTGAAGCTCCGTGGAGGGCTATGTGTCAAACCCCTGGTGAGAATAAATACTAGCATGGCGCACCTACCTCTGTGCCCTGGGCCACGTTGCCCTAAGAATCAGCACACCCATACATCAAGGTGTGCTGGGTGAGCAGAGGCCCCAGCGCAGACACAGCTGCCCCGGGTAAGTGGTAAGGCCAAGTCCCTGCCTGGTGAGGAAGAGCCATTGGGAAGAGAAGCTGCCACTCTGCAGCCAAGAACTGTTCACACTGGAGTTTTGAAAGAAGCATCAGTACTGTAAGCTCTAATCAGGAATCAGTCAGGAGAGTAACTCACCATATAAAAGAAATATTCTGTGCCATTCATCACCTAACTTTGCAAACGATACAACGGCACAGATAATAGGAGTTTTGCTTCATCCCTAAACCAGAAATGAAGCCAGTTGTGCAGCCGGGCACAAGCCTCCATCCCCACCCTGGGTTCTCCTTTCTCCCACCCTCCAACCCAAAGATCAGACCACTGTTAGGTTCCCCACACCACTGGGTCTCACGAAGACGGGAGGCAAATGGAGTGATTGCGTCAATGAAATTGCACTGGCAGTGTTTCTTACAGGATTACTACAATTTTTTAATATAAAATGAAGATTTTTTAAAAATCATGAGTTGATATTAGGTTCCAGGACATTAGTTCAGATGATTTCATTTTTGTTTCTACAGTGTTAAAAGTGCACTTATATGCTGGTTTATTTACATCTTAGAAAAAAGAGACTGCAAATTGAAGGAAGATATGTTACTTTTTCTTTTTAAAAAAAGGTTAAGGCAGATTTAAGACTTATAAATGTTTAAGAAATTATAAACAAGATTTGACCCTTTGAAAAAAAGTTTAGAAGATATTCTTAAAGTAAATTTTTATAGTGTTAATTTTGTAATAATTTATGTTTTACTATATTACAGAGCTAACTGACCAGAATAGTTTCAAAAACAATATGAAACTTAGGAAAGTTTAAGCAATGTTTATATTTTTAAAATGTTCTTTGAATTATGTTTTTATTGTACATTTCTTCAGACTGAAAAGTGTGTACATATCTTTGTTATTTTTGCACAATTTTTGTCTTGTTCGGTTTTAGAAGTCTGTTTTTTTATAATTTATTTTGAGTTGTAAAAGTTGCAGGAGTAAAGACAAAAAAAGATCTCAGCAACAAAATAACCCTCTGATTTATAAACTCTCACACACAAAGAGGGAAAACAAAGGTTGAGAGATGAAGTGTCTGCTTCTGAGAAATGACATCTGGACAGGGACTCAAGGAGCAATTCAGTGATGGGCTTGAACGTTGTAGCTCTGCGTCTGGCATCACAAGCTGGAAGGAAGAAAGGCTCCCGCCGAGTGCTGCTGACTTGGTGAAAGACTGGCTCTGACCTAGGTGAGGACGCTTCTGGAAAACTGAGCAAAAAGGGAAAACCCACCATGTTTCTTTCCTCACAGTCAACCACAGGTTTACTTTATAATGATGTATTCAAAACAAACAGCTTGAAAAATGGAATGCAAATAAAAGGTTTTCTTTGGTTTTGTTTTAATGGAGTTCAACTGGACCAGCCTATAAAGCACTATGAGGGTGATCCCCTTTGGGTACTTCTGTTCTGCCCGCCCCCCCAACTCAGCCCTCTCTCCCAGCCTCTTGACTGTACACCCCCATTCGCCTGAAGATCTAGTGACTTGCCGCCGGCCACAGAGGCGCAAAAGTTCTGGTTGTTAAGCATAACGCAATGCATAGACCTGTCAGCCATAAAAACAAAGCGACTTGGATAACTTGTATGCCTTCTTTTGTATCAATGTACCAATTGTAAATAACGCTGATCAACCTTTGTAGAGAATAGTTTATACAGCATATTCTATTATTGCTGATTCTCAGTGAACTCTTGTTTTAAAAAAAGGAGAAAAAGAAATTTTCTATTTACACCTTCTATTTTGTTATGCCGTCGGCCCATGGCACTTTAACAAAACTGGGTTTTGCGTAGCTGGCCAGTCATGGGGTACATTAAATAACTGTTGTTGCACAGAGAAGAATTTGCACCTGCTCATTTGTCCTTTCCTACTACTGATTTTAAAGCCTTTTCCAGAAGAATTTTGAAGAAAGCATGTCCAAACATTCTAAACAATTGCCACACTTGTGGAGTGGGTTTCTTTTCTATGATCCATATTTTGTAACACTAAGTATTTTCCTTCTTCGTCCCGCACCTTTATGTATTAGCACTATCAGAATCCATTCCATGCCTGTGATGTTGTAAGCAGAATAAATGTCTAAACTAGGTGTAAATAGTAAATTCTATGGCTTACAGTTGTAAAAAGGAAAGAACAAACATGTATCTACTGATACTGCCATGGTTCAGCATCAGGCCTGGAGACATTCTCCAGTGAGCGATTGTATTTTTCTTTTTGGTCTTTTTTTTGTTTTGTTTTTCTTTTTTCTTTCTTTCTTTTTTTGTAACATGGCTTTGTAAATAAAATAATTTATATGTTTGTAAAAAAACAAAGTCTTCGGGTTTTCATAAAATTTCGATTTTTTTTTTTTCTTTTGAGTGAATGTATTCTCACCAGATGAGACTTCCTGCTAGGAGGACATCCATTTGAGGAATAGAAGAGAAGAGTGAATTCATTCAGCAAATATTTATAGAGCGTCCTGGCTGTGGCTGCCCCTGAGCTAGGTGTTCTATGCTTAATGATGAGAAACAGACATAGTCCCAGCTGCTTTCTGGAAGCAGCCCAGTAGGAGAGATGGTAAATAAACGCACGATCAAATGTGTAATTACAGATGGTGACAAATGCCACGGTTCTAAGAGAGAAAATAGAAGAAACCGACAAAGTGTGAGAGGAGTTGTGTCAGGGAGTTTTCTTGAAGAGAGTGAGCTGAAGGCACAGAATGTGGGGAGAGTCCCAAGCAGAGACTGTCCGAGGCAGGAGAAACTTGTGTAAGTTCCTAGAACCTAAGGAAAGTCCCCAGTGGGCGGAGCAGGGGGAGAGAGAGGGACAGGAGGCAAGGACAAGGTCACGAAAGGCTCTTAGAGTTTGGATTTTGCGATTAATTCAGTGGTAATGCTTTGGGGGTGGGCTTTTAATAGGAACATGGCATGATCTGATAGGTTAAAAGATCACTCTAGCTGCTGTGTGGAGAACCAGTTGGAAGCTATTGTGAGAGACCGAGTGAGACATGATGTTAGTGTGGTCTCAGGAAGGTGACAGCACGTAGAAAGAGAAGTGAATAGATCCACGATACAGTTGACATGAAATTGACAAGACTTGCGTAGGATTTGGGTACAAGAGTAAGGGAAAGATGACTCTCAGGTTCTGGCAGAGCATTGTGTTGCGTGCAGATTTCTTCCGATGTGGAAACCCAGAGAAGGAACACTTTGTGTGTGTGTGTGTGTGTTTTTTTTTTTGGGGGGGGGATGTTTTGCGAAGAACGGAAGTTCTGTTTTGGGCATGAATAGTTTACTCATGTATGAGACAACCATGAAACACCTGAGCTCCTGTGTTGAGGAGACGTGGGCTGCAGGTGATGAGAGCTATCTGCGGGTCCAAGCTGGAGGTGTCCTTTTAGGAGTCTTTAGTGTATGGGTGACACTTAGGGCCACAGGTGTGATTGCTTGAGAGAATGTAGAAGGAGAAGAACAGTCATTTAGAGGTTAGGTGGAAGCAAAAAGCTAGCAAAGACCCCTAGGCCAAAGCATCCCCAACAAGAAGAGAACCCAATAGGAAGTGGTTCCCTGGAAGCCAGGACTGTAAGATGTTTCAAGGAATGAACAGGCAACTGAGTCAAGCACTGCTGTAAAATGGGGGCTGTGGGTGGGATCCTCGGGTTTGCAACACAAAGGCCGTCGATGACTATCAGTTTCCTAAGCTACCATAACAAATTGCCACAACTCAGGGGCTTAAAACAACGCAAATTTATTCTCCCAGAATTCTGGAGACCAGAAGTCCAAAATCAAGCAGGGCTGCATTCCCTCCGAGGGCTCTGGAGGAGAACCCTTCCTTGCCTCTCCCAGTTTCTTGTGACAGCCAGCAGTTCTTGGCTCACAGATGCACCACTGCCATCTCTGACTCCATCTTCACGTGGGCTTCTCCCCTGCGTCTCTCCTATGCCTCAGACCTCCCACGGCCTCGCTCTAATGAGGACGTCTTCATTGGCCTTCGGGCCAACCCTGAATCCTGGATGATACCATCTCAAGATTCTTAACTGAATTACATCTTTTTTTCCAAGTAAGTTCACACTCACAGGTGTGAGGGTTAGGACGTGAACATATCTTTTAGGGGGTTGTTATTCAACCCACTGCAGTGACCTTAGCAGCGCCTGTGTGATGGAGTGGTGGGAGCCGAGGCCAGCCTGGGGTGGTCTGAAGGAAATTCAGTTGTAGAGACAACTCTTACAGAGGTTAAAAAGCACACGGGACTGTTGGGACTTGGGTTGTTTTGCTGTTGTTGTTGTTTATCTTGTTTTTCAAGGGAGAAGAGGCCAGATTACAGCTCACGTGCTGGTGAGACGGCAGGAGAAAGGCCCAACTATCCGAGAAGGGAAGTCCTTGAGAAGGCAAGAGGGAAGTGAGCTCACACATATGAGGGGATATTGGCCTTTATACTGTAAAAGAGAGACTGAAGCACATGAACATTTTTAAGAGTTTATCTGAGCAGCACCAGGCCCAGACGTGGTTAGGAGCGCTCCACTGACAGGAGCCCAGGGAGAGACTTTTATACAGAAAAGACAGAAGCAAAGCAGGAAAATTATTGACTGGCTACAGTCAATTATGGAACAGGAGGAAAAGCATGGTTCCGAGACTTTTTTTGTGGAAAGAATCAGATGCATGTTTTTGTTTTTGTTTGCAGTTTTTGTGTCTTTTGATTCTAACTCAATAAACGGAGAAAATTTTGATATGGATTAGATGCACCACACTAAGGAGAGGACTGAGTGTCTCTGTGAAGGGACATAACCAGAGAGGGTACTTTCAGGGTCGTGCTCATCTTCAGACACTTGGAGGATGTTCCCACCAGGTCCACGCTGAGCCCAGCATTAACATTTTAATTAATGAATTGGCATTCAGAGTAACCTTCGTAAATTAAAGCCATGAATATACAACAGGTGGATTTATAGAATGGCTGTTACCTTTGGGGAGCCTGAGGGAGGTTTCTGGTGCTGGAAATGTTCTGTACCTTGACCTGGAAGCTTATCAGATGAATATAATCATTGGTGAAATATTATCTGGTTGTATACTTAAGATTCATTCATTTCACTGTGCACTTTGACATTTAAAAGTTTATACACAGACACAAAAACTGAATGCAGACTTGGAGTAGAATTGTCTTAGCAGAAAGAACAAAGTTACAAAGTAGTTTCAGGAGAATATTAATGAGAAGCCATCTTCTCCCCAAACCCCCAGAGGCAGTAGGTATCACAGAGAAGGGTGCGGCCATGGGTTGAAAATGGGAAAGGGGGGTTTGGAAGTCTCATGCTAGGTTGTTGGACCCCCCAGCGTTCCCTTCACCTCCACATGCAGCCAAGTGGCTACTCACCGCCACCACCTCAAGCCCCTCAGCAAGGGACTGAAGAGTTATTTTTTGGAAAAAAATTGAATGGAACACTGATGTTCTGGGTTCAAGGTCACCAGGCCCCGTGGAGAAAGTTACCTTGGGGTGAGGTGAAGGGTGGGATGAGGCATGAGACAGTGTATTTTCATCATAAACTGTGGAGTATTAACTTGTCATGCTGTTTTGATATTTAAAAAATTCAGAGTACAATATCAATGCACATAATTAACAGTGAAATATACGGGCGCCATTAGGTGAGCTCAACTTAGTGTTTACCAGAGGACTGCACAACGCGGTGCTTGGCTCTGGGCATGGCGGCTGAGAAAGTCTGGACAGAAAACCAGGGAAGAGCTGAAAGTGATCAAGTATAAGTATTGCGGTGAGTGATTGTGGAGTGCACTTTCCTGGAAGCAGTTAAAAATGCAAGGACTGGGAGGGCTTCGACAGCGACCCTTCAGGGGAGGCCTTGCCCAGTAGACACCTGATGCTGAGGAAGCCTGGTTTGGGTCACTGAAAGGGCTGCACTGACATTGGGGGCTTTTCCATCCAAAACCATCTATATTTCACGTTTCCTTGAGTCAAGTTTATCTTTAGGGATCTCCTTAGAGTTCCAAGGGGCCGTCTTGTTCAATGCTGTGTGTTTCCTGAAATAGTGGCGGGCATGCAGTTGGCATAATAAGTGTTTGCTGAGTTAGACCTGGAGTCAGGCCCTGGCCAGGTGTCTCAAGTGGTTGGAGCGTGGCCCCCATACACCAAAAGGGGATTCAATCCCCCGTTGAGGTGAGGACAGCAGGCAACAGATTGATGTTTCTGACATTGATGTTCCTCTTCTCTCTCCCTCCCTCTCTCTCTAAGATCAGTAAACATATTCTTGAAAGAGGGTTAAAAAAAAACTGGACTCGGTGGTATGCTGGTAAATGTGGGACATCCAGCATTGAGAGTGACTGGGGAAGCATTCGCTGATTTCTGTGATGTTAATAGGCCCACCATGGCCAACTTCAAGCTACCGGCTTGACCTTGCTGAATGCAGGGGGGGAAGAGAGGTGCATGGCTGAGTCTTGGGAGCCTGGGCAAGCCAGTTCCAGCACACCTGATTCTGGCTAATACTCAGACGTACTTATGATCAGCAATACTACATGAATTCATGCTAAACTGCATGAAATTATTTAATCCACTAGTAATGCCTGCAAGGAAAATTTTACTGTCACTTGGAAATGACTGACATTCAAACCAACAATTTATTATTACTTTTTCTTTGAACTTATTGCTGCTTGAGAAGAGCACTGGGGCCAAGTGGATGTCTGAATTTCAAAAATACACACCAGCAAGACCTGACTGGTGTGGCTCAGTTGACTAGAGTGTCGTCTCACAAACCAGAAGGTCACCGTGTTCATTCCCAGTCAGGGCACGAGCCTGGGTTGCAGGTTCGGTCCCGGGGCACATTTGAAAAGCAGCCAATTGATGTTTCTCTCTTTCTCTTTCTCCCTCTTTTCCCCTCTCTCTAAAAATAAATAAACAAAATCTTTAAAAGATACATACAAGCAATTATCTTTCTTGCAGAAGCAATCCCCACTCTGTGGGCTGTGCTCCAAATGTTTCAGTTGGAACCTAATGTGTTCTTCCACTTAAAGGCAATACCAAGGGTGACTAGGTTGCCGGCCTTCTCACAAAACCCACAGATATCAATGCACTAATAGTGTTTGGGAAATGCCGTCTCAGTTTCAGCCGGGGAAGACTAGATGGTATGCACTTGGCCACCATCCCAGGCAGGAAAGACCACACCATTCAACCTGCTATCTGCCAGCCACTGGGAGAGTAAAGATTCTGGCTGCACCCGGAGCAGACTCCCAGCTCTAAGCCATACCTGCATTGCTCTACCATCAAGGAAATGACCGAAAGGACAGGGACTCTGCTGGTAGTGGTTGTGGTGGTACTGACGGTGACGGCTGTAGCAGTACTAGCAATGGTCGACGTAGCAACAGTAAACTAGTAACATTATTATGTTTCACATCTTTTCAAATATAATCCTTGTAATAATTCTATGAAGTAGGTGAGATTATTGCCCTCATTTTACAGAATAAGAAGAGCAAAGTTTAGAAAGTTCAAGTAATTTGGTCAAGATCATACAACTAGTAAGTGGGGAAGCCTCTTGCAAAAGGCCCTTGACTCCCATGTAAATGGTGCAAACAGGAGATCACCTGAAGGTGATCCTGCACACAAACAATTTAAAAAGCTCAAAGAATGTTGTTCATACATTTTGTTCTGGGTTCCAATTTGTGGACCCAATTAAAGCTGAACCAGACCTATTTGGTGTGATGGGAGCTAAATTTAGACTCATTTTATCATATGATATTCTGAAATACAGAAGTAGCCTCAAAAATGAAACAGAGCTGGAAAAAAGTCTTTATGTAAAAACTGGTGAAATCCAAATGAGGTCCATCACGGAGTTAGTTGTGTTGTATCAATGTTGATTTCCTAGTTTGACAATGACCATGGTACATGGTTATGGAAGACACTATCATTGGGAAGAGTCGAAGAGTACATGGAAGCTCCTTGTACTATTTTGAAACTTCTTGTGAGTCTTAAACTATTTCAGAATTTTTTAAAAGACTACAGTGCTGTAAAGGGGGCACCATTGCACCAGGTCATCTTCTCCTGCCATCCTTTGTGCTGTGACCACTCAATGTTTTCTACACTTTCATGTTTTGTAAAATGGATAAGTTAGTGTTTAAAAATGTTTTTAGTGTTTTTGCCTTTTTAGGAAAAGCTGGACACTGGTTCTGAGTAGACCTGGCACTACCTCAGGTAATTAAATGTTACCATTCCACAAAGTCTGAGCCGTAACTTTTGAGACTGATTTCCACAGAACCCTGTGTACCTGGTAAGTCCCAGCTGCAAAGCTGAAGCAGGCTCCTGGGTTAGCCTTGCCTAACTCAAAGACTAATGTGGTGTCACCATTAGACTGCCTTCTGGTTTTCTTAAAAAAAACTCTAAAATGCAGCGCACCAATAAAATAACTTTGTGAAACTAAAATTACCAGGTTCCAAACTTGATGTCTTTCTTACGATTTGCACAAGAACATTAAGTGTGTGGCCAGTCCTCAAATAATGTTTCATTCCATGTCATTTCCATGTAATGCTGACGAGATGCCATCAACAGGAGGAACTTAACATTTATCACTATTCGGCTATGGTAAAACTGTTTTCCTTACATGTCGTTCTGCTAAAGCTGCAGAGCCTGTCAAGGGCATTAAGCAAGGAGTCACCGAATATTAAATACTCCTTTAGTTCCTCCTGCACCTCCACACAGAACCAAGAGTCTATGGCTTTTTAAAGCTGTAACATAAAATCTGAAATGTTACCCCCCAAAATCTTTCAGTAAGAAACCCAATAGGATAGCCTGTGGACATAGGTTATAGAGACTATAGTCAGTCACGATTTCCCCCTTCTCATTTTAACAAAGATATTAAGATAATATAGCAAACACTTATGTAGCACATAATATATACCCAGGGCCGTTTTTTTTTTTTTTAAAAAGCTTTACATATAGTAACTCAATCCTCAAGACATCCTCTGTGAGGTGGAGATATCATCCCCACTCTATCCATGAGGAAACTGAGGCAGAGAATTTAGGTGTGTTGCCTGAGATCACATAGTTATAATGGTCGGTGGTCACCTTAAAAGTGAGGCAGTCTGAACTGAGGCCACTATATCACACTGCCTCACCATATATTTTCTCAGAAGAAAAATGCGCTTTATATTTTTTCCCCTCATTTTTAACAGCAAGCAAAACTCTTGGCTGAGGCATCTCTGACTTGTCTCTGATGGAAATGGAAAATGGGGGGAGGGAATCAGCTCACAGTCTCTTCTGGCCACCCATGCCCCCCAGTCCCCCCTTCATACATGCCCTCCCACACACATACTCTGACCCTGAGCTATAACTTCACGGTCGACAGGCAGATTGACAAGTCTATCCAGTACCAAAGCCCAAACACCTTATGCTAGTGGTCCAACTGTGAGGTTGATCTGGGTCTTTCCTAGTTTTTTTACAGTATCTTTGAAAGTTTCACACATTGAAACCCCCCTTCTCCGTGATCCTGGGCAAAGCAGGATAGTCAACCACTTTGTGCTCTAGAACCACTCGGGAATCTGTTAAAAAGTTGTGATGCCTGAGATAGCATCCCTCCTTCCTGGAACCCTGCCCGCAGAGCAATTCCATGAGACTCTCCCCAGGGAGGAAGAAGCAGACACCATAGTTTTTAAAGGCTCCTCAGGAGATTCCAGTGTGTGTCCTGGGTTGAGGTGTGCTGTGGCACTGTAATGTAAGCACATGCTGGGGGCTCCTAGACTCTCAAGACTCTTGATCAACATCTCCTCCAGACCTTCAGCTCAATCCTCACAGCGTGCCATAATGCAGGGTCTCGGTCCTGGCTTTCTGCTAGGATCTCCTGCAAAGCCCTTACTAACTACCAGTTTTAAAATGGTGCAACTGCTTTGGAAAACAGTTTGGCAGTTTCTTAAAAAGTTAAACATACACCCACCATATGATGCAGTCACCTCACTCCTAGTTATTTACCCAGGAGAAACGAAGTCATATGTCCACACAAAGATCTGTACACAAATGTTCATAGCAGGTTCACTTGTAAAAGCTCCAAACCGAAAACAACACAAATGTCCATCAGTGGGTGAATGCATAAACAAATTGGGAAGTGTCCATACCATGGACTCTTACTCAGCCAAAAAGAGGAATGGAATATTGATGCATGCAACAGCATGGGTGAATGTCAAAAAAATAATGTTGAGTGAAGGACACCAGACCAAAAATTGTTGTACATACTACATGGTTCCATTTATATGAAATTCTAGAAATTGTAAACTAATCGATAGCTAAAGATACTGGGTCAGTAGTTGCCTGGTGATAGTTGGGAGGGCAGGGTGAAGGAGGGGTGGAAGGGAGGAATTAGAAAGGGACACAGGAAAATTTGGGGTGTGATGGATGTGTTCCTTATCTGGAATGTGGTGATGATTTCATGGATACATACATGCATCAAGAGTACACCTTACTTCCAAGGACGAGATGATGCAGTCCACAGCACTCCTAACAGTCCGAGGACCAGAAGAACTGTACACAGAGGATGGACCACCACATTTTACAGAAAGCACAGTGTTTCCAAGGAAATCTGGTAAAAATTACAAAGTCTATACCTTTAGTAAGGATGGGACCTTATTTGCCTGGGGCATCAGAGAAAAAGTATTATCAATGTCACTAACAAGGGACAACCGATGCGGATTCAGTGTGTTGTGGATGTTTATGCTATGGCTGCGACGAATGACAAACGACGAACAACGAACAAATTCACACGGACTGAAGAAATCTGGTGGAGAAAAAGGGATGACACAGCCACTGTCTAAGTGAGAAAGAGAGGGCCCTGACCCCTGCCTGGACAGACTTTTACTGATATTCTAGGTATATTACATCAAGGATGGTCCTCATTGACTATGCACAGGTTCGCTTTAGGTGGTTACCTTTTATAGAAAACAAAGGAAAGAATGTTGCTAATCACTTCAAAGAAAAAGGACATTTGCAAACAAATGTAAAGGAGAAAGTGGCTGAACTGGTTATACGAATACTTGGGAGGTTTAGCACAGATCGTAGTAAAGCTCGGCTGCCTCTATTCTGGGTGAGGGAGTTTTTAGCAAGAGCAAGACTCAAAGCGGCCTGGGTACAATGCAGGCCTGATTCCCCACAGGAGAACCGATCCATGGGTTTGCTTCCTGTGTGCCGGACACGCACCTGTCTATTTTCAGAACAAAGCTGAGCTACATTAGGCATTCCACGCAGATAGATTCCCTATAGACAATCACACTCCCTTGACCTTGCAGTTTGCTTTGAGGTTTTACCAAAAACCATGGTCCTGGCAATGTGGCGGGGACTACTTCTAAAGACAGCACAGCTGGGAGTCCCAACCTACAACTTCATGGTGTGAAAACTGGGACATGTTTGAAGTCTTTCATTCAGAAAAAGATGCAAAACTGGTGTCTATCCTGGTCAGAAGAGGAAACAATTTGTGCCTGAAATGTTAACAGTGAAGTTCACTTCTTTGAAAATAAGTTCAATACAATTGCAAATAAATTGCATTCACAAAAAATTGATTTTGTGTTACCACCTGGACCCCAACCATACAAGGTGACTGTTTATGTTCCAGAAAGTTAGGGTTCACCTTTATTTGTTAGATTAGATCAGTCTCCCAACTGTGATGGAACTCATGCAGCTTTAGTCAATAGAAGTTCCTTTAAGGCGGATAAGGTTACAACGCCGGGAATGAAAAGGCTCCCACAGTGCTGGTAGTAGCTAGTACAGACGCTGACAAGACAGGAGCTTCTTGCTATGGCGAACAAGCGCTGTGTCGCAGCAAACGGAGTGGGTGCTGTACTTGAAACACCAGAAAGTGGCCCCATTTATGACGTAGTTTGGAATTCCAGTTCTACTGAGTTTGGTGTTATTTATAGTTGGAGGCCTACCAAAGCAACAATTGTCAACTTGAAATGTGATCCTGTGTTTGACTTTGGAACTGGTCCTCACACTGCAGCTACTATAGCCCTCACAAGCATGTATTAGTACTAGACGGATGTGGAAATCTGAGGAGACAAATGGAAGGGCAGGTTGTTAAAAAACTACAAACATTTCTAAATCAGTGGCTTCTAAGTCTATATATTTTGCTTGGTACCCAGATGGTGAGTGTATTTTAACAGCCAAGTGTGCTCCCAGGTTACATGTTAATAACGGGATTTGGCATTATACATGGCTCTGTCGTACACTGGTAGGATGTGCCATCAAATGCAGAATTATGTCAGGTTTCTTGGCAGTCACTTTTAGATGGAATGTTTCCAAAAAACAATACTGACCAGGCAGTTCCAAGTGACATACCCAGTGAAGAACCTAGAGCTGCAACAGCCTATAGACCCCCAGCTTTAAGAAACAAACCAATCACCAATTCCAAACCGCATGAGGAGGAACCATCTCAGAATATGAAACCACAACCAGGAACTAAGCAATTATCAAAAACAACCCTAAACAGCGAAGGAAACACGAAGCTAAGAGAGCTGCAAAGCAGGAAGAAAGAAGTGACAAGAGTCTAGATTTGGCACCTTCTCTGCCCCACAGAACACGGCACAGAATGCCGTCTCCCGGTCAGCTGCTGGAGAACCTGAGAGAGACAAAAAAACAAGAACCTGAGGAAGAAACTGAAAGCAATTGAACAACTGAAAGAACAAACAGCTACTAGAAAACAGCTAGAAAACAATTAGTTGGGGAAAATTTAAAAAGAGAAAGCTCTTCTCCAGGAGCTGGAATATTTGGAATTGGGTTTGTTTGTTTTTTTTAAAGATTCTATTTATTCATTTTTAGAGAGAGGGGAAGAAAAGGAAAAAGGAGAGAAATATGAATGTGTGGCTGCCCCTCACGTGCCCCCTACTGGGGACCTGGCCTGAAACCCAGGCATGTGCCCTGACTGGGAATTGAACCAGCAACCCTTTGGTTCACAGCCCATGCTCAATCTGCTGAGCTACACCAGCCAGGGCTGGAATTGGGTTGTTATTTTTTTTGTTTAAGATTTTATTCATTTACTTTTAGAAAGAGGGGAAGGGAGGGAGAAGGAAAGGGAGAGAATCATCAATGTGTGGTTACTTCTCATGTGCCCCCTACTGGGGACCTGGCCTGCAACCCAGGCATGTACCCTGACTGGGAATCAAACCAGCGACCCTTTGGTTCACAGGCTGGCACTCAATCCACTGAGCCACACCAGCCAGGGCTGGAATTTGGTTTTTTAAGATTCACAGAAGGCAGCCTTGCAGAAACCACCGCCTTAGACTTTCCTGCACCCAGCCATGGTCAACCCCACTGTGTTCTTCAACATTGCTGCCAATGGCAAGCCTTTGGGCCACATCTTCTTCAAGCTGTTTGCAGACAAAGTTCCAAAGACAGCAGAAAACTTTCATGCTCTAAGCACTGGGGAGAAAGGATTTGGTTATAAAGGCTTCTGCTTTCACAGAACTGTTCCCAGATTTATGTGCCAGGGAGGTGACTTCACATGCCACAAGGCATAGGCAGCAAGTCCATCTACAGGGAGAAATTTGATGATGAGAATTTTGTCCTGAAGCACACAGGTCCTGGCATCTTGTCCATGGCAAACGCTGGACCCAACAGACATGGTCCCCGGTTTTTCATCTGCCCTGCCAAGACTGAGTGGCTGGATGGCAAGCATGTGGTCTTCGGCCAGGTGAAAGAAGGCATTAATGTTGTGACAGCCACAGAGTGCTATGGGTCCAGGAATGGCAGAACCAGCAAGAAGAGCACCATTACTGACCGTGGACAGCTCTAATACATTTAACTTGTGTTTTATCTCAACCACCAGGCCATTCCTTCTGTAGCTCAGGAGAGCGCTCCTTCACCCCCACCTGCTTGGAATGTTCTATAATCTTCGTGCTCTTGCCACAGTTCACTGGGTTCCATGTTTTCTCTACTCCTCCCAAGTCTAGCTGGTTTTCAGAGTTAAGTTTATGGTTATGAAAGAAAAACTAAACAACAACAAAAAAAGATTCACAGAAAGCAAGTTGATTGCCAGAAATCAATGAAAATACATCTTCTATTAAGTTCACTGGTATGTACAAAATATTCATGTGCCCACATTTAATGTTCAACTATAATTTTAACTATTTTTCCAAGATTCCGCATATGTGTGAAATTATTTAATAATGCCTATTAAATCGATTTTTGCATCCCGCATCCTATATCATTTTAACACATAATACAAAAAAGGAGACACATGAATTTTCTAGCTAAGCTTGACAGATTGAAAGACAAATATTGTTTTTTAGTAGGGCATAGTATTTACCATATAAATAAATAAAGACATTTTGTATATTTTTAAAAGAGTACACCTTAAATAGGTACAGTTTATTAAATTTAATTGTATCTCAATAAAGCTGTTCAAAACAGCAACAACAATAAAACTCCCAATATTCAGGCCCCATTGCAAGAGATTCAATTTTGTGGCCCTGGAATGGGGCCCAAGCCTCAGTCCTTCTGAAAGGACTTCAGGTGGTTCTCACACGCAGTCCTGATTGAGAGCCACTGCATTAAAGCCTTCCACCGGAGTTACTCTCCCAAACCACTACTACAAGGATTAGTGATAATACAGAGACGAAGGGCAAGGAGTCAAAGAAGGAGAAGTGTTAGAATGATGATTAATGAAGCCCAAACTGGCTTAAGAGATGGCTTTCGCAGAGAATAGCTGACTCCACCAGGCATCTGGACACTTCTCTTTAGGGTGATATCCAGGGGAAGTGGAGGTTTGGGGGCCCTAGTTGCCTGAGGTGTGTTGTGAAAGAGAGTACTGAGCAGACAAAGGTCCCTGGAATGCTTTCCTTGCAACACTGCAAGAAACCCACATTCACTGGCAACACTCTTTGCTCAGGTTAGTGCCAATGTCCCAACTACCAGCCATAAAATCTTCTCTCAGTCTCCCAGATGCTCAGGGCACAGAATTCTCAAGGTAGGCCTGACCTCTGAAGATTCAGTCCCCACCATGTTCCCAGCACCTTGGCGACCTTCTGTTCCCAGCTTCATTCAGTCTCCCGGCAATGAGTTTCTGGGCTCTTTTGCTATCCTCTATTTTTCAACTGCTTAAAAATATTATTAAATGCTGAGTAGCTTTTAAGAATTATAAAATGCATATAAGATATAAAGAATCATAATTCATGAGCATGTGTGTACCAACCACTCAAGTAAAGAAAAATCCCATTATTATTATCCTTGAGGTCCCCCTCCCTAAACCTATTCCCTTTCCTCTCACATTCAAGGCAAACACTATGCTGAATTTTGTGTGTATACTTCCATTTCTTAAGATTTCCTACATATGTTTCAATCTGTAAACAATACATTGCTTAGTTTTGTATGTTTAACGTTAAGCAAATATATTTATACAGTGTACATTCTTGAGACAATGTTGAAAGTAGCTACAATGCAATGCTGCAATGCTTTATTGTATTCCATTATATGCTATACCACAGTTTCTTTAGTCCATTCTACTCGGATGACCTTCGGGCGGTTGTCAGTGTTTCCTATTACGAACAGAGCTGCTATGAACATTCTTGCACATATCTCCTGGCACACATGTATAACAGTCACTCTAGGAGTGAAATTTCTGAGTCATAATGTAGAAACACGTTTATGTTACCAAGATAATTCCAAATCATTTTCCAAAGTGGATATTTCAATTTACAAACTTATACTCCCATAATCACTGACTGTTGTGTTATAGCATTTGAAATTGTTCAATTTCCTAATTTATTACAAAATGACTTTTTTGTTGTTTTAATTTGTTCACAGGATTACTGATGAGGCTGAGAATATTTTCGTATGTTTAGTGGCCCTTTGTCCTTCCTCTTCTTGAAATGCCTGTTCTGGGGAACGGGAAGGGCACAGGCTTCAGAAGCTGGCCAGCAAGGACAGAAGTCCCAGCCTACAGATTAGTTTTGCAGGTATAACAACTGAATAGAGGCCCTGCCAGCAACCTGCGTCCCACCTTACTCATTGACCCTCCCTCATAAGACCAGCCGATGCAGCCTAGTTAAGAAGCGGACGTTAAAGCTCAGGATCCTGGCATGCTTCATAACCCACAATCGGGTAGAAAAAAACCTGTTTTTCTACCTTTCTGCCACACTGCCAGCACTGAACCGCAGCCTGCTCATACCAAGGATGCTGCTTAGGACTCTCCACCGGCCACCTCCAGAATTACACGAGCTCCGTTATTAGTTCATCCTTTACTACTAACACTCGCGGTCTCAATCAGTGGATCAACAAGTAGTGAGCACAGGAAAACACCAGCAGGCCCAGCCCCCCGCCGGGGTTGAGGGGGAAAGCGTCCGCATACAACCGGCTCAGAACAGGTCTCCCTCAGGCCCCAGGAGTGCCCCACGCCACGCCCCCTCCGCCCCACCCCTGCACACCCCGCGGTGTGAAGCAGAGCTTCACCACGAGATCACAGCCTGGGGCAGGAGCACCACGTGACCGGCGGAAGAGGCGGAGCCGAACTGCCGTGGCGCTCCTTGGACGCCTAGCAACAGCCCAACGCGGAGTGATGGAGGCACCCCGCAGCAGCTCCCCCAACAGGGAGCAGCAGGCCAGGAATTATTTGAAAAGATATCGGATTATGGAGTTGGTGAGCTATCTCACCAGCTCCCTGCTCTTTTTCCAGCCAGGTAAGGGTCTTGCCTACCACGCGGCTCTCTGTCCCACCCGGCTGCCCACGAGCAGCGGTTCCCAGAAATTTCGGTACAGCTGTCACGGGGCGCGCCCGCGTTCCTCCCAGATACCGCCCCGCCTTCACGCGTACGCGCTCACTCCTGCCTCTACAAATACTGCTTGTTAGAAACGAACATTTATGCTTCATAATTAGGAGACTATATTAATCGGAGTATTTTTATTTATGTTTTACCTTTTTCAGCTGGGCACTTTCCCCTGCATCATGTTGTTTCAACTTGGGGGGGTTTTCAACTCTGTCTGCATGTTAGAATCACCAGAAGAGCCTTTTGATAAAATGCCCAGGTGTAGTCTCTCGACTTTTTTATTCAGTCATCAGTGGTAGAGCACAGACTACTCGTATGTAATTTAGTTTTCAATATCTTACCTTTCTCACAAGCTTGGCATATATCCCCAGTGCCTAGTACAGTACCTTGAACCACAGGTATTTCATAAATGTTAAATGGCTATATCCAAGTGTGACATATTTTAACTTCATATCAGACAGAACAAGAACTATTCTTTACAGATAAACCAAGAGAGTATTTAGTATCTCTGTTGGAACGACTGAGAATTGCCAAAATAACAGGTGTGGCTTTTCCTGTTTTTATGGATCACTCTAACATTGTGGCTATGTTTGAGATGATGGACACCTCGAAAAAAGGCACCATATCATTTGTGCAGTACAAAGAAGGTCAGTGTCTAATACAAATTGAGGTAATAATTAGTAGTCATTCTATAACTTTCTCAAGCTGAAAATACTCACTTTGTAAAATTTTCCTTCTCATTCTGACTTTTACAGCCCTAAATACCCTGGGTCTGTATAATGCAGATGAAGTTTTAAAAGATGATGGGCATGGAATAACTTTGGATAAATTCAGGAATGAAGTGTAAGTTCATTTTCTTATGAGTAATATTTAAAGATTGTGCCATGATTTTGAAGTACAATTAATACCTTTTAAAACAGGTTCCTACCTTTTGATAGAAACTTTCAGGGAGGGCTGACAGAAAAGTCCCTAAGCCTGGGGAGAGGGGAGGGAGAAAACGCTGAAGTTAGGACATTCCATGCAGCTTCATTTTTTTCTCAATGGGAAACCCCAGCAATTCTCAAAGTATGAGG